>PVJA010000665.1:0-134789 GCA_004027025.1 Myocastor coypus
AAAAAAAAAAAAAAAAAAAAAAAAAAAAAAAAAAAAAAAAAAAAAAAAAAAAAAAAAAAAGAAATACAAAAGGATATAAATGAGAAAGGAAAAGGCAAAATTATTCTTATTTGTAGACAAAATTATCCTATGCTCAGGAAATAGTAAGACCCCACCAAACGCCTTTAGAACTGATAAATTGAACAAAGTATCAGGACACAAACCCAACATTAAAAGATCAGTACCTTTTCTATAAACCAATAATAAGCTAGATGAGAAAGAAAACAGAAAATAGTTCTAGTCATAATTTTATTCAAAAAATAAAAAAAGTTATTTGATTAAAAAAAAAAAAAAAAAAAAAAAAAAAAAAAAAAAAAAAAAAAAAAAAAAAAAAAAAAAAAAAAAAAAAAAAAAAAAAAAAAAAAAAAAAAAAACTAGGGCCCAACCTAACCAAGGAAGTGAAAGGCCTGTACCAGAAAGAAAAAAAAAAAAAAAAGTTACAGAACATAAAAGAAGTTCGAGGTGGCATAACTCTGCTGCTGTCTTGCAGCCAGCATGGCAGCAGAGCGTAAGACCAAGTTGTCCAAGAACTTGCTATGCATGAAGTTCATGAAAAGAGGACTGGACTCAAAAATGAAGAAACAGTTGGAAGAGGAAGAGAAGAAGATCATCAGTGCAGAGCTTTGGTACTTAGATCTGCCAGAGCTGAAAGAGAAAGAGAGTTTCATCATAGAAGAGCAGAGTTTCTTGTTATGTGAAGATCTTCTGTATGGAAGAATGTCATTCAGAGGATTCAATCCTGAAGTGGAGAAACTGATGCTGCAGATGAATGCTAAGAACAAAGCAGAGGATGGGGAGGAAGTCGCCATGGAAGAGCTGGATGTGTCAGATGAAGAGATGGCTAGAAGATATGAAACTTTGGTGGGGACAATCAGAAAAAAGTTTGCCAAGAAGAGAGACCGTGCCAATTATGAAGAAGATGAAAATGGAAACATGAAACCAATGACAACAAAGAAGATGTTCTTAAAGTCCCAAGATTAAAATGGACACCTTCTGATTCAGGTCAGGGATCCCTGTGAAGGCAGCATATCTTAGAGTTTATCCTGATGGTCTCTGGAGTTGCTGATACATGATGTTTGTTTGTAAGGAAATGTATGATTTGGGGAACATTTTGTTTTTGAAAAAGATGTGCAGTAGATGTTATACATCCTTTTCCTAGCAACATTCATCAGGGGTATGATGCCAGCGCTGTGCTCCCAGGTGACAACAGGCATTAGGCTGCTCACTAAGGAGTTTTTGACCTCAAGTTTTTTAAAATGCGTGGTTTTCCAGTCACTGACCTGCAGTTGGCTCCTGAATTCATGCCAATGATTCAGTTGCCCTTATGTTTATTTTTTGCTCCAAATGATTAATCATGTCAATCCAATTCATGCATTCACTTTGGATTCAAATATCATGAGATTCATTATAAATTGACTCATCAAGGACAAACGTAACCTCGCGCCTGAAGCATTTGTAGACCACCAGTTCATCATCAGTTTGGGTGTAGTTTGTTTTGGCGATTAAGGCATTTAATTAAAGTTCTGCAATAAATTTGTTTTCACAACTTTAAAAAAAAAGGAAGAAGAAGAAGCTTAGAAAAACACTAGAATATCGAAAGACCTTTCATGTCCGTGGATCAGGAGAAATAATATTGTTAGAACGGCCATGTTACCAAAAGTCATCTACAGATTCAATGCAGTCCCATAAAAATTTCAATGACGCTCTTTACAGAAGTAGGATACTAAAATTCACATGAAAATGCAAAAGAACCAGTGTAGCCACCATAATCAAAAAGAACAAGACTGGAGACATCACCATAACTAATCCCAAATTATACTTCAGAGCCATAGTAACAAAAATAGCATTATGCACAGCACAAATTAATCCTACAGACCAATGGAATAGAATAGAAAACACCAGGAGAATAAAAACCCATACAAATATACCCATTTGATTTTTTTCTTTTCTGTTTTTGGGGGTTCTGAGGGAGGCTTTTTTTTTTTTTTTTTTTTTTTTTTTAGACAGTCTCATTATGTATTTTAGGCTACCTCAAACGCACAGTGAACCTCATACTCCAGCCTCCTGGGTGCTGGAATCATAAGCATGGAATGCCATGCCCAACTACTTACTTTTTGACAAAAGAGCCAAAAGTTTGCACAGGAGAAAAAATTTCCTTTAACAAACAGTGCTAGAAAACTGGATATTGACTTGTAGAAGACTGAAAACAGATCTTTTACATCTCACCCTATACAAAAAAATTATTCAATATAAATGAAAACCTAGATCTAAAACTTTGAAACTGATAGGGAAAGAAAAAAAAAAAGCATAGCAGAAACATTCAAAACCATAAGAAACAGGCAAAGTTCTCTGAATTAGGACTTAAATAGCATAGAAAATAATAGCAGAAATCAATGAATGGAGCATCAAATTAAAATGAAACATCAACAGATACAAAGGTTATTTTTTTTTCCTTGTCCTGATGCCAACCCCTTCACCCACCTCTGGAAACCCCTGAAGAATCTGCTACTCACCCGGAGAAGGGTGACAGAGAGGATTTGACTTACTAGTAAGGAAGGAAAGAGTAGGATGTTTTTCCTGGCCTACCCGAGCTTGTGACCTGCACATGTGGTCACCTCCGCACAAGCTATAGCCTAAGCTGAACGTGATTTTCTCATTTAGCACCTGTGCTCCATGCTGCACAGTGCAGTGAGGTGAATAAGGGAGCAGTGTTCGAGCACACTTGTTAGCTGAGTGTTTCATCCATGCAAGGGAAAGTGTCCCTCATGTATCTGAATGTGCCTGGGATCACAGGCTTGCTGGGGGCCTCCTCAGAGCCCACTGACTCCTATGAATCAACACCACTCAAGCTATTTTAAGAAAAAAAAAACCCTGCAAATTATGCTAAAAGAAAATGAGTGTGGAAGAAATGAGAAATGGAACTCAGAAGCAAAGATCATGGATCAAGATGCATGTCTATAGTCCTAGTAACCAGGAGACTCTAGCAGGCAGATCAAGAATTGGAGGGCAGCCTGGACTACACAGCAATACCTTGACTTATGAAACCAAAAATTCAAAAGCCAAGCCTGTATTCCCCCTTCCCCAGGTTCTCAGGCGCCTTTCCTTCTGTTGGTCCCTGCATCACTCCTTTATCTGTCTCTCTCTGAAGTCGTTGACATTTCTGGAACCTTTCTGGCATGTATCTGGCCCCCAGCCTCTAAGGTTAACATGTGGATTTTTAACTCAAATCCTAGGAGGGATGACTAGGAGCTATGAAACAAACTGCTAACTTGAGAAATACTTTAATCTTTGTAAAAGTGTATTTTATTTCTATTAAAAAACTTTAAATTTTTTAAACCAAAGAAAAGTTTTAAAACTATACAAAGAACGTTGTATATGACTTTAGCTAAATTTATTGTTAGCACAGTCAGACATTTGTGTTTTCTGTCTTTCTCTATGTCTCTGTGCCTGTTTCTCCCTCCTCCTCTGTCTGTCTGTCTGTCTGTCTGTCTGTCTCTCTCTGTCTCTCTGTCTCTGTCTCTGACTCTCTCTCCAGCCTCTCTGTCTCTCTCTTTATGTGTCTGCTTCTGTCTTTCTTCCTCTCTCCTGATTCTGCTTTTCTGTATAATATGTAAATGTACATACACCTGCACACTTTTATCTCGAATTATTTGCAAAAAAAGTTGCGGATATTACGAGATGTGATCTCCAATTTCTTCTTTCTCTATTCCCCCAAACAAGGACAATCCAGGAGACAATTTTGGGTTTCCTGCAACACTACATTGTCTCTTTCTGTCCCTCCACCATGCCCTGTCCAATCATCCTCTATGAAGGTGCAGGAAGCACAGCTGTGAAGTCCTCTCTGAGTAAGGACTGCTTGTCAAATGCCAAGTCTACCACCTTTTACAAATGGTTTGAATCTGAGAAATGTTTATAAAGCTTTCTGCTGTTGACTACTTACAGTGATGGAATTCTGATCTTGGAAAGTTCAGAAATGAAATAGTCATGTTGAAGATTCTGTACATTATCTATAACTAAACAAAATAGCTAAATAGGTAAGAGTAACTGAGAACTCACTCTGTGCTAGGCATCATACTGAGTATTTTACATACAGTGTCCTCCAATTTCTTATTCACAAAACTCCTGTGTGATGTTATTATTATTCACATTTGTATAGAAAACTCTAAGGAATAAAAGTACCAAGTTATAGCTCTTTGTTAGTCCAGAAGCTTGTCTCAGCTGTTTCCTGCATTCAAAAGCATAATCATTGCCCAAAGCCTCATGTTTCGCGTGCTCCTAAAATAGAGACTTAAAACTTTAGCCCACTTTCAGTAACAAAAGATGGAAATGGCTCCAGTACTGTAATCAGAGAGTTCCAAGAAACCCTTATCACTTTTACTGCAGGAAGCTCACTAGGGGCCAGTCATCACAGAAGAAGTATTCTTATGCCATTTAGCACTATCTGGCAATAGCCCGCAAATACTCTAAGTTCAACTAAAAGGTCTCGAGCCAACTAGAGGAAAGTTATCCTTTCCTAAACAAGTTGATGGTGTTGGAATGAAACCCTCCGTTCTAATCACATTCCTGCTCTCACCAGCACTACATCAATGGGAGTCTGTGTAAGTGCTGTGTCAGGTGTGGGATGTGAGTCCCATAACAAACTGCATGTCCTGGGGCCTCCGCATCATGTCACAGGAGAAACAATGCCCATAAAGTACATTTCTGGATAAACACACCCTACAGGACCATAGAATGTTGGCTCTTGAAAAGACCAAGTCCATAACTTGATAAACACACCATGCTCCTGCCATAGAACTGGATTCAGAGCTGGAGCATGGTTGTGGGTTCTGGGGAACAAGTCCCGAGAGGATCCTCTCAAATGTAACATCCCCAAGAGAAGCGCTTGCTCCAGACCCTGCTATGTGTGCCATGCCTGAGACTGCGTGACAAGCAGGCCAGAACTACATGTTCCTCTTTCCTGACATCCATCTCACAGGTGAGGAAATAATGTCAACATTGTCCCCAGTGTCACACCTTATGATTCAACCACACAGGTCAAGTTGAAATTTCTCTTAAGTCTACTTCTGTTGCCTACTTTTGTATGAAATAGAATGTGTTCCAGGACTCCCATCTCACAGCATAAGGTACCGCTCCCACTTTTATATCTTCACTAGTACTCAAATTTCTTCCTATACTCTCTAGGGCAGCAAATCTCTTTTCAGATGGCAATCCCTTTCTAAAGAGAATATCAAACTCTAGATTTGTAGGCTTTTTCCAGCAACTTTGAAAAGGCTCATCTTTATTAGCTAAAGAAACATGTTCACTGTAAGGAAACATGAGACTGGGAACCAGAGCCCTCAACTCTGCCTGGATCTTGGACTTTCTGTATTGGAGAGGGCAATGGCTTTCGTGGGGGCTTGGCTCAATAATTTAACCTCATTCTGGTTCGATCTAAGCACATCTGCCCACTTCCATCTTAACTATGAAATACTAATTCCTCCAGAAAAAGAGACGCAGCCAATTAATCACTGTCTCACCTTGGAATTTTCCTTATCAGTCAGAGTCTATAACTCAGTGTCTACTGTGTTCAGCCTATTTAGTACCTATTAGCTTTTAACTCAAGGAGAAATCCTTTGTCCATCACTTATGGGCAGGATAGCAAATAAGCACATGGAATGAAAGTGCAATTCAAAAGAAAGGTGGTGGAATGATAGATGGTTGAGTCTTTGTAGTCTTTTAATTAATATTTTGTAAGTCCTATTTAATACAAAAATAATGGCTATTGGTAAACTGTGAAAATGAAAGAAGTGAAAAGTTTCATCCTCACTGTGCAGAAAACATTTGACATAGAAGGTGAGAGACAGCTTGCTCAGAAAACCCTGATTGTTGGGCTGGTGAGACAGCTGAGCGGTCTAAAGCACCTGCTTAAGCAAACTTAGGTAAGCACAGGGACTGTGGTTTGATCCTCAGCACCATATACTGTGCCAGCCCCTCCCCCAGGGTGGGGTGAGGTTAACAAGGAGGACGGATGCTGACTGCAAAGTTGGTCTGTGGTTGGAGTCAGGAAAATTGCATTTCTTAGGGATTTCCCTTGTTGCTCTGAGATGTTCATACAAAGAGCGTGGCTCATGGAAACAGTTGAGTTTCCTCAAGGAATTTAATTCTAGCACATGGCAGGCAGCAAGCTTCTATGTAACTATAAGTAAAAGTCTTGAGAAGAGTCTTGATAAGCTTCTGAGGCAGACAATACCTCACACATGTTCTCCCAAATTGTGGCTGGAGGAATCAAGAATCCTGTGTGACTCCAATGGAAGAAGATTCTTAGAATCTGTGCCTAGTTTCCTCAGTTCATTGCCCCACCTACCTTCTTCTTTGGCTGATTTTGTTTCAAGTCCTTTCTACCCATGGACACGTTTATGTATCAAGTCCTATGAATCCTTGTAACAAGAGTGACTCAGCAAACCACAACACACAAGAAACCACGTCAACATTCATTCACATTAGAGGAGTACATTTCTCATATTAAATTTTTAAAAAGTAAGACTTTACCCTGCCATGGATTCATTAAAGCTGTACATTACTGCTATACATTTATTACAGTTACACATTCATTACCGTTTTCTCAATTAGCAACATGAAATAGTCAGCTTGCCTTGAAGGTAGTCATATTAATAAGGGCAAACGGGAGATCGCAGCAGGGCAGGCCCCACTGAAGAAAGCTGCCATCTGACAGGGTCACTGTTATTCAGCACTTAGTGATTGGTGACAACATTTCCATACACCATGAAAAGTCAGTAAAAAATAAGCATTTTCTGTCACCTTCTCACATTCTTAATGAGCCAGATTCCCTTACCACATGACCTTCATGTGCAGGTCAGTTCCTTGGAGCAGCTGCTGCATTTATTCCCATCCATTTTTACATTTTACTGGTAAGTTAAAAATAATACCTGAGGGGCTGAAAGAAGCCCTGTCACTGCTCGAAATTGCCTGATTTGCTTGTGGGTAGTGGATGAGACCCTAGGGAATCTCAGTCAGTGTGGTTTTGTGATAAATGTCAGTGATTATGCTGGTAATAGAATGTTCCACCAAAACCAGGCAAGGGATGGCATTTTCTTTTCAAAGGGGAAAAGAGAATAAAATGTTCTGTATTGAGCCCAAAGCTGGTGAATTAGCATTCTGCTTCTTCCCCTAAGGACAGGAGAGGGAGAGAAAAAGAAAGGTAGCAGAGGGAGGTGAGACTGAAATGTGGGAAAGAGAGAGAAACAGAGCTGTCAGAGAATGAAGCAAAAGGTCTCTTCAGCTGTGAGTCTCAGGCTATGGGGAACTCTATCCCCTGGGGGCCCCTCAGGAACCCAACTTTGCACATAATCTTATGCTGCCAATTATGCTTTGGGGTGCTACAGAGGCCACCCTCTCTCATCAGACCTAGATCTTGAAACTCAACAGAAATTCTACAAGAAGGTGGTCCCATTGTTCTGATAAAGCAGGGAGCATCTACAATCTTCTTAAGAATTGAAAAGACAGGGCTGGGAATATAGCTCAGGGGCACAAGTGTCTGCCTGGTAAGTGCAAGGTCCTAAATTCAATTCACATTACAAAAAAAAAAAAAAAAAAAGGAATTGAAAAGATAAATGTTTAGTCTTACACTTGCATCCAGAGGAGGGAATATCCAGGATCCTTTTCTGTTTCTGTTGTGCTTCTGCCCACAATTCTCTTTTATTCAATTATTTATTTATGTATTTATTTGGTACAGGGTCTCACTATGGAGGCAGTGATCCTCCTGTCTCAGCATCTCCAGCACTGGGGTTGCAGGCATGTGCCACCATACTTGGTTTTAGTGGCTAGCTCTTCAAGGGTCCAGCACAACATGTGGTACCGGGGATGGAACCCAGGTCCTTGTGCTTACCAGGCAGATACTTAGACCCCCTGAGCTATCTCCCCAGCCCTCTGCCCACAATTATTATGTCTTCCTGGTGTCCCAAACTACAAAAGAGCCCAGGCATCTGATCTTCTGCCTTGGAGTGGATAGTGGTTGTACATTTTCCTAAGCCTTCTTTCTCTGGAGGAATCTCCTCCTCCAGTTCAGGTGGATTGTGGAGCTATGTAGGAAGCTATCACTGCCCAAACACCATATTCTGTCTGTAGCAAGGCAGCACATCCTTTAAAGCAGTGATGGTGAAACTTCTAGGGACTGAGTGCCCCAACCACAATCCAAAACCCACTTATTAGGGCTGGCCAGTTAGCTCAGTTGACTAAAGTGCCTGCTTAAGCTGAGAACAGCTGCCTGGGTTCGATCACACAATGCCAGCCCCACCCCCAGGGTGCACTGAGAGAGTGATTGAGACTGGGTGTGGTTGAAAACTGAAGAATCACTACTGGCCACATCTACGTAGTGAGACTCTGTACTAAATGCATAAATAAAAATAAATAAACAAACAAACCCCACTTACTTATCACAAAGTACCAGCACTCTAATTAAATCTGAAGGTTTTAGTTTAGGAAAAAATTAATGCGCTAACATCTTGCATCTTAAAAGTAAAGGACAATAATATAGGTTTCAAGGACACAAACAGCTTTCTAATGAAAGGTAAAAGTTTGCATTTGGGATGGTGCTGAATGATTAATGTGATCTTTGCTGTTGTATGCATGCCTGTAATTTGTTAAACCTTTCTCATATTCTGTTAGAGAGCAGTACATATAACAATCATGTATCTGTCAGTCTGTTTCTTGTATTAGACTTGATACAATGCAAAGGTGAAAATATGTTCATAAGCTTAAGATGATCCAAACAAAGTAAGGAAAGCAATCCCAAGTGCTCTCACCCACTTGGCATTATTTGGCAAAGAACGCTTTAAGGATTTCATTTTCAGAACTACCAAACATGTAGTCCCTTCTCATCACCTCACAATATATCTGTTCTACCTTTTTAAGTGCTGCTTGCAGGTCCTAGAACTTAGTTTTCTTGAAATTCCAATAGCAGCATGTCCAAATTACCAAAATTTAACCAGAGTAAGCAGAAGTTCTTCAAATTTGGCTTTATCTGGAGAAGTAAGAAAATACAAGGCTATCTCCACCTTATAGAACCATAAAATTCTGTTTCTATTGTACCTTTTAGATTTTATCTGTTCTTTCAGGTTCTTACACTAGCCAGATAACACCATATTTGCACAAGTGGATCTGATTTATTTTACTTACCAATATAGTCTCTAGTTGCATCCAGTTATCTACAAAAGCTTCAAAATTTTAAATCTTTTTTATAACTGAATAATACTCCATTGCGTAAAAATGTCATATCTTTTTTATTCATTCCTGAGTTGATAAGCATTTTGGCTGTTTTCAAGATTTAGCTATTACAAATTGTGTTGCTATAAACTTGAGTGCACATATACCACTGTGCTATAATGATTTCAGTTCTTTTGAATGGAACCTCCAATTCTAGGTTTTGAGATATCTCCTTACTGATTTCCATAATTTCTGTATGAGCCTGCATTCCTACCAACTGTGGAGAAAGGTTCTTTTTCTTCAACAGTTTCTCCAGCATTTGTTATTGGTTGACCTCTTGATGCTAGCCATTCTTTCAGGTGTACCTTTCAGATGGTACCTCAGTGTTGATTTAATTTGCATCTCTTGAATGACTAATGATGTTGAACATTTTTTCATATATTCAGTTGTTATTTGTATCTCTTCATTTGTGAAGTATATATTCATTTCAGATGCCCATTTTTGGATTGGGTCTTTGAATTTTGGAGGTCTGCTGTTTTTTTTTTTTTTTTTTTTTTTTTTTTTTTTTTTTTTTTTTTTTTTTTTTTTTTTTTAATTCTTTGTATGTTTCTAGGGATAGTCCCTTGTCTGAAAGACAGTCTTCTGTGAAATGCAAAGGAAAAACTGGGATGAAGAAAATGATAAATGAAAGAAGGGAAAAAGATATGTTGAGGTGTATAGGCAGGATAGATTGGATAACTGTACTGCCATTTTCTTCTGCTCTTTTGAAGGATCAGTTAATGCTTAAAACAGTTTTCTTTTTTCATTTGAATTTCTTACAATTTTTTCTTATTGTTTTGTTTTTTCTTCAAACCATCCTGCACATTGTATCTGGTAACCTACATAACTAATCTGAAGATAATGTTATGTAATACAAAAAACATTGTTGAATTCCTATTATTTTGCTTGGTGAAATTTTGCATCTTTTTTTGCATCATTTCTAATACTGTTTATTTCTATCACTATTTCTTTTTTTAAAAGTATGTTTATAAAATTCTCCTTTATAGCTGCTAAAATACTACAAAGTTCCTTATAGGTCTCTCGATGGCTTGTAGGATTACCTGCATATTGTAATTTTCTAAATGAGATTTTAGATTTTTTTTTTTTTTTTTTAACTGGAGATCGAACTCAGGATGTTGCACTTGCCAGGCAATCACTTGTGCCCCGGAGTTATCTCCCCAGCCCCCGAGATTTTAGATTTGGAAAATATTTCAGATACTCAATTTCAAGGTCTCTTTTAAAACCCTGAAGTTTTCTCTCAAGTATTTTGATATCACAGAATATCCTTTCTGCTGTTTTCGTTGCAGCTTGTAGCTTTTGTTCCATATGCTGAGGTACAGTATAAATCTAATAAAATCATGAGATTGTAAGCTGAGCCATAACAACTAGTGAGGTATGGATATTCTTGTCTTTCTTCATTCATAAACAGCCTGATTTCACCCAACCAGGCTACAAATCTCTCCAGCACTCATGCTCTCCTAAGTCACTGGACGTTATTATACGTAAGCTTAGTGTTACACCATGCCTGAATTGCATCAAGAAGTGCTTCAAGTTGTCAAAAATTAAAGAGCACAAGCCATGATGTAATTCACCATTTTTATGACACCCTTGAGGAGATCATCTGATTTGTTGCTCCTTTCTCAGACACGAAGGTCTTTTTCTGACAAAGAACTATATTGAAACCAGGGTTTGTCCACCATGCAAGGTGCCTCACCACTAGTAATTGAAATAACTTTTTTTTTTTTTTTTTGTATTTTAGTACAGCATCTCACTACACAGATTGGACTCATAGTGATCCTCCTGTTTTCAGCCTTCCAGATGCTGGGATTAGAGGCGCAAGACACCATGTCCAGTCTCAATTGTCATCTCAGTGCACCCTAGGGATGGGGCCAGTATGGCATGCCAGGGATGGAACCCCAGTCACTGTGCCTGTCTAAGCAGGTGCCTTAGTCTGCTAAACTATCTAGCCAGCCCAAAATAGCTTCTTTGACAGCTTCTTATGTCTTCTGACATGATTTCTTATTTCTTGTGACAAAAAAGCCTCCATCACAGCATTGTAGATATCTATCCCTTGTGTTCTTCTGGGAAAAAATGACAGCTTCACTAGTTTTCTTTCATGATGTCACTAACAGCATAACACAAAATTTCTTTTTGCTTTGCATGGTTATTTATATCTGCATTTTCATCCACTCACATGGACTAAGGCTGCCTTTTGTAAGTCAGTGGTGAGTTAAGATCATTTGCCACTACTTTTCAGTCCTAGATACCAATTTATACAGATTTTTGTTAGTAGTTGGCTAGTAGCTGTTACCTGTGATGTAATCAAAATTGTTGCAGTTTTGTATTTTTAACAAATGAGTAAATAAACCATTAGCACTTTTTGATGTGGTACTAAGGACTGATAGGTCTTGCTAAGTTCCCTAGGCTGGCCTTGAACTTGCCATCTTCCTTCCTCTGTCCTATAGCTGAGGCACGCAAACATGCCTGTGTTTATATGCATGGATCACCACATACTTTTTCACTAAACTTTTCTTTTCTTTTTTTTTGTATGGAGGATCAAATGTAGGACCTTGAGCTTCCTAGACAGATGTTTAAGCCACTGAGCTATCTCTCCAGCTTCACTGAAATTTTCAAATGAATGCCTATGTGAAATTTTTGTGGTTACTGTGCTTGCATTATTCTAGATAACAAAACCACCTAATGATAAAACTTTTTCAAATGTCCAATTTTGAATTATTTCTCAGTTGCGTATTTCTTTTTAAAAATCAATTCTTTATTTCTCCTTATTAGCATCACACTTTATCATGAAATGATAGATTATATGTTTGTCTTAATCTGATAGGTAGCAATCTCCATGTTCTCACAGAAAAAGATAACAAATTGTTAATAGCTGTCATGTCAAAAAAGGATTCATAGTTTTGGGGCTATGGATGCAGTTCAGTGTTGTAGCATTTGCCTAGCATGTACATGGTGCTGATTGTGCACCCCAGTAATCCCAAAATCATTCATTTTCAAGTTTAACAATATTTGAGTCCTCCATCCCAAGATCATCCGCAAGTTTCAAAATATTGCCAGAACACTGCCCATGTCATCTCTACATGATGTAAATTCTCAGCTATATTTTGATTTATAAAATTTATCAGTATAACTACAATGGTGACTTTCTAAGCATGCTGTTCAGTTCTGGCCCCAGTGTCTCTACCACTGTGGCTCTTGTACAAATGGTGTGATGGACGTTTTACATGTGAGCCTAACTGTGGAACCTTCTAAGAACCCTTTTAACCCCTAGTTAAAACACTCACTCTTGAAACCTCATTTGCATAGTCCTTCCACAAAATATTGTTTTCATTAAAGATGCAATGTAGTATTTAAAATGTATCTCTTCCAGTATAACCTTCTTTACTTAAGCTCATAAAAAAAATTCTTTGTGCATTTCATTGTTGAAACTGTCTAGCCTGTATAATACTCTAAGGAACACTTGTGATACCTGTGTTTTTATTCACTGTATAGAAATTCTCCCACATGGCATAATCTGTTGTAATATTTTTTCCTGCTATTCTACAGCTATATATACAGTCATCCTTTTTATACTGCAAAGGATTGATTTCAAGACACTCCTAAAGGTACCAAAATCCATGGAAGCTCTAGTGCTATATCAAATAGTATAGTATTTGCACATGACCCATGCTTATCTTTATGTTTTAAATCATATCTACATTATTTATAATGCCAGCACAATGTAAGTGCTATGCAAATAGACTATATTACTAAAGGAACAATGGAAAAAATTCTGTGCACATTCCCCACAAAAATAATATTTTTCCTGAATATTTTCTATTTGCGGTTGATTTAGTCTGTGGATGTAAAATCTGAAAATGTGTGTGGTGCTGACTACAGAATGCAGCTTAGTCTGTCACTATAGTATTCTTCATGCACTATTTCTGTTTTTCTTGATCAAAGTGGGAACACAATTATTTCTCCCAAAGCATGTTTTCACTGTTAAGAAACATCAAAGAAAGTCTTTAAATATTTAATATTCAGTGAAATTTTCTAAAGAACTAAACCAAGTATTACATAGATGAGATTATTACTAGTAATAATGAATATGAATCCCTGTTTTAAACTCCTTATCATAACTTTTGAATTTTTGACTGATTTATCACCAGGTCTGACTGCAATTCTTTTTTAGCTTGAGAAGGCAGCAGACAAAAAGCTCTTTTCAGAAGAAGGAAACATGTCAGCTCTGCTTTTTTTTACTAATAGGACAAATTTTTATCCTCAGTTTATAGGGCTTGGGGCTGAAATGTTTTTAATCTAATTTAGTTAAAGTTAGAGTGTACCATGTATGCATCTACCAAAGCAGGCAGGCTGCAGCACATTCCAGTCTGTTAGAGGAAACAAGCTGCTGTCCATCCCTTTGTGTGGAAGAGCCCTGACTCTTCACAGTATTTAGCAAATGGGGTTTAGCTCCTGACTATCCGACACAGTGATCCAATGCAAGTGCCAGAATCAATATATACATTTGCAAAACTGATTTCTATTTTCAGACAGGAAATAAATCAAAACAGAAATCCTAGTACTCTTTTCCTTGCCTTTGGAGCACTGATTTTGCTGCGGAAGCTGGAGCCTCGCTGCTGCAGTGGACACTATTGGGCAGCACTAGCTTCCGTTCTCTGCCAGCATAGCCTGGTCTTCTTGTGGTTGATTCCCAGACCGGTGTTTGCTGCCTTAAGCCAGCCAACTGGCTCTGGCTCAGATCAGGTACCAAGAAACTCAATGTGGGCTTTAAAAAGGTCTAGCCTAGAGCTGGTTATGGTGGCAATGCCTGTACTCCCAACACTGGAGGAGGACAGTTGCAAGCTCTACCTATACTGAGTAGCACAGCAACAGAGAGAGAGAGAGAGAGAGAGAGAGAGAGAGAGAGAGAGAGAGAGAGGCGAGAGATAGAGATCCTATCTCGAAAATTAGCAAGCTTTATAAAGAATAGGGTTGTAGCTCAGTCTCTGGGTTCAACTTTCAGTAATGGAGGAAAGACTATCAATTCATCATCTTCTCTCTCTAGTTATCCAGCTGTCTTCCAAGCGCTACTGTAGCAGCTATATCCCTTATCCAGTGAGGTCATTGACCAGCCTTGTAGACAGTGTACTGCTGTGAGAACAGAGATGGCTCCAGGAGCCTCTCTGCAGAACCTCCAGTTGGAATGAGACTGCGGACGACGGTAGTAGCAAACAATGCCAAGAGCTTGACACTCGATGAAATTCTGGGTGAAGATACTCAGCCCAATCTTATGTCCAGGCTTCTCATTGGTGCGGGTCTATAAATTCTATTTAATTATATAGTCATTTAAGTTGCTCTGCTACCTGCAACACAGCACCCCTCCCTGGTATAGCTTTCAACTCTTTCACACAGTTTTGTCGCTATGTTTGTTTTGTTTACTGTAGAGTTAACTATACTCTTAAGATCAACTGTGTGTTAAATATTGTATGACATGTAATAAAATGTCAAGTTGTAAAGCTGTGTGACCAAGTATATAACCTTGAAAAATGCTTAAATTTTTCCAAGCTTCAGTTTTCTCATTTGAAAATGGAAGCAATAAAAACTACCTTTCCATTTGTCCTGACAATTAAGTAAAACAAGGCATGTTGGATGGCTTTCATAATACCAGCTGCAATTTTGATGCAAAACCGATCAATGAAGTAATTACGGCTATCATTTATAGAGGCCTTTCCCTGCCAGGGACATTTTGTAATGTATCTATTTAAATTCCACAACCTCCCAAAAGGCATTATCACTACCATTTGTAAGATGCAGAAATCTGGGTTCCAAGAGTTCAAGTAATTTGATGAAGGTCTCAGCTGGTAAACAGCAGTGACAGGACTGAAAGTCAGGTTGATTTGACCTTCAGCCTCCTGTTCTTCCCACTGTGCCAAGTTGTCAGAAAAGGTGCTACAGATGCAATGAAAGTTGAAGTTTTGTTTTTTGCTTGTTTGTTTGTCTTTTTGAGACAGAATCTCATTATTCAGTTCAGGCTGGCCTTGAGCTAACTATGTAGCCCAGGCTGGTCTCAAACTTGTAAAGATCCTCCTGCCTCTGCCTTCCAAGTGCTGCCATTATAGGTGGGCATGTGTTGAGTTCTTTAAAGAACACTAACAAAACAGAACTTCAGTGGACACACAGGGAGGACAAGCAGCTTCAAGGGAATGCAGTACTGTGCAAGGGACAAGAAGCATAGCAGTGCCTCAGTTTACGAACTTAATGTTTGACAGTGT
The DNA here is from genome assembly GCA_004027025.1 of Myocastor coypus. Taxonomy (NCBI): domain Eukaryota; kingdom Metazoa; phylum Chordata; class Mammalia; order Rodentia; family Myocastoridae; genus Myocastor; species Myocastor coypus. The sequence continues at coordinate 15,549 of PVJA010000665.1, forward strand.
TTGGGAATATGGCTACATTTGTGTTCATATGGGGAAGAGAACCACTGTTGTTATCTGACATGGAGCTCATGAACAAAGCAAAAATGTTGTCTAATGTTATCATTTGGGGGCCAAATTATTTGTGAACAGAAGTGTTTGTGAACTGGAGTACTTCTCCAGTGAGTTACCAGAGAGCAAAATGTATTTCACAGTTTCCTTCCTGAACCCTAGCATGGTGACGGGGACAAAGTGTCTGCTGTGTATTGTTCCACAGCAAGGGGTAAGACTGAGCTGTCTGGTGAGTGTCAAGGCATTAGGTGGTGTGACCCCACCCAACCCCACATAAGGCAGCAGGCCTACCCCAGGAAACATGCTTTTCTGCAGTGGGATTGATACAAGCAGGTTTTTCTCCTATGCCTGGGAAGGCCCAGCCACATTCAGTTTTGGCGTGGGCCCATTGGCCCTATAGTTCTAAAGCCACGGTATCATTCCAGCTTTTGCCAGGAACAAAAGTGGCATGTTACTCTCTATCAGGGCAGCTCCACTGGCTACGATAGTGATTCTGAACTTGCACAAGGGTGTGGACATTGCTTTGAAGACCCTCAGAACCTCAGCAGTAGACACTCAAACCTTGGTAGAAGAGTGAAGGTGATGAGTTGAGAGGACAATGTAAGACAGCCTGATCTGAACAGAGGAAGCATGTGGAAGTAGATGAAGTGAGGAAAAAGGAAAATTTGGACTCGTGGGCGAAGGGCCCTGAAATTTTTCTGTTGAAGAACGTGGATAAAGTTAAGTTTAAAGCAGGCAATGGTAGAACACTGTGTTGCAGTGGTGACAGAAAATGAAGGGACATCAGAGGTTATCCTCCGCATCTCTGGATGAGAGAGGAAGGCTGGTATGGGCTGCATGCATGTGACCTCTTGGGAAGACTGTGACCAGGAGCTGAAGTTCCCAACCCTGAAGGACACTGAGGGTGAGCCCCTTCTCAGCATCAGCACCAACAGAAGTCCTGGTAGGAATGAGGTAGCAAGTAGAGGGCTGGCTGGGTCAGAAAGCAAACCCACCTTGCCACCTTCCCACCTTAGAAGGCCTCTGGGTAGAAGTTGGAAGGCATAATCGTGGGAGCTACCTGAGAAGCCAGAGTGGGCTTAGGGACATGGGGTGAGGGGCGTCTACTCCTGGGCTGAGAAGACTGGGGAAAAGCTGCAGGACTCGGATCCTCTGCGCAGAGCAGGGCGGCTGCACTCTCAGGAAACCCACAGCTGAACCCAAAGCAGGCGTCCCACGCTCTGCCTACAGTGACACCCTAGTCTCCGGGCTGCAGGGCCCCTTTCAGGGATGGTAGGCCGGGGCCAGGGGCGGCCAGTCCTCTGGGTTCGCGTCCCGGCGCCGGCAGAGCCCCGCGGTACCGCCCACCTGGCCACTGCCGCAGCCCGCGCCAGCCACCTCTTCCGCCGCACCCCCCTTGCCTCCCGCGTCTTTGCCGCAGCGCTCTGCGTTCTGATCCCGCTCTGCGTCCAGGGGCCGGAGCAGGAGGCCGGGGCTGGGGTTCGGCACCCGCATGCACGGGGCACCGGCGCGGGGGTGGCGGAGGGAGGCGCGCGGCGCGCGGGGCCACTGCTGCAGAAGGGGAGGAGAATGGGAGGAGCTGGGGGCCCGGCGGGCCGGGAAGGAGGGGTCTTAAGGGGCGGCGTGCCCAGGTCGGGTTTCCTCGGAGGTCGGCGATCCGCGGAGCTCGCCCCGCGCGCACTGCCGCCGCCGCCCGCGCCCTCGAGCCGCCCGACACGGTGAGACGCGGGGAGCGGGCCGGGAGCCCCCCGCGGCCGGCGGGCGGGGGCCGAGCGCGCCCCCAAGTTTCCCGGCCGGCGCCTCAGTCTCGCCCTTTTCTCTCCCGCAGATGTGGAGACGCTGGCTCGCGTTCGCGCTGCTGGCGGCCGCCGGGGTCGGCGCCGAGGTGGGTGAGACGGGCGCGGGCGGCCGGGCGCCGGGACCGCTCCGGGCGGGACGAGAGTTTCCGCCCTCGGGGAGGCGCGGGGTGGGGCTGCGCACAGGCGCTGCTCGCCGGCTCGGGCTCCGCACCCGCGGGAAGGGGGTCGGGCGTCCGCGGAGCCCGTGGCGCGGAGGGAGGGCCGGCGGGGACCCGCACGAGGACGCACCGGGCCGCCGGGGACGGAGGCGGCGACCCCCAGAGCGGCCGCCGAGTTCGGAAAGGCGCCTGGAGTTCTTCCTTCACTTGAAGGAAACTGAGAGTAGTTGGAGACTTTTCCAAGTCTTGTCTCCTCGAGGGGTGGGGGTAGAGGAGCCGGGAGTCTTCGAGGGAAAAATAGATTATCTTTTATTTCTTCTAAAGTGAGATTATGATTTCCAGAAATTTAGATTTTTCTTTGTAAGGGCTCTTGGATTTTTGTGATACTATCTGGGCCATATAACGGCCTCTTGAAATCTAAATCTACCCTTAAGCTCAAGTTGCGCAAGTGTCAGATTCATGGCTCTGGGCTTTGGGGGCTCTGCAGTTTCCAGTTAAGGCATTCTGCGCTTTTTTTTTTTTTTTGGTAATGTTTTCTTTTCAACTCCAGTGACCTTCCTGAGACACTACAAACAAACCAACAAAACCTTCGCTCACAAGCTCCTCCATTAACTCAGAGGTTTATGGACAGAAAATAAACAATTCTAAATTCCCTGGGCTCTAGTCTCCAGAAAAGTGAGGTCAGAAACTAAACATTTGATAATTGTGGCAGGAAATGTGGAAGGAATTAAGAAGCATGAGGGAGAAGAAATGGAATGCACTTTACAAAAGAAACAGCTCCCTGGTGGGTGGTTTTTACGCCCCTCTTTGAATTTTTTTCTGCATATTACAGTTTCTCTGCCCACCCTTAGCATTGCAGCTTGACTGGGCCCGCGGATTCTTAAATGAATGCAAAGTTTTCACAATTAAAAAAATGAACATTCTACCAAAGTCTTGCTTAATCCCCAACACTAAGGGTTAAAAAACATAAGGTAGCTATACTCCTCATGAAATAAAAAAGACTTATAAGTCTTTATAAATAATATTTGTTAGTTAATGACTGTGTGGCAGTAAAATACAATGTCCATGGTAGAGAAACTGAATCAGAGAAGTTTATGTCACTTACCAGCTGTCCTCAGTTGTTCAAGCTAGGGATAGGCTCCTAACCTAGCAGTTTGGCTCCAGGCTCCAGGCTTTTCTTCTCTCCCCAACCCGCTTCCAGCCATCAAGCCTTAGCATTTACCAAGTGTTTTGTATCTCCTCAAACTCTATAAGGTAAGTTTATTATCCCCATTTTAGGAAGAAGGAATTAGATTTAAGGAGAGCAGATACCTTGCCCTAGGTAGTTCTGAGAGGGCTCTCCCTGACTTTGAAGCCCATCTTGAACTCAAAGCTGGCTTCTTCTGTCCATCTTGCTTTCCAGAGTTTAAATCTGAGGAAGTATCCCCCTTCCCTGATGGATTTAACCCTGGTTAAGGAACACTTCCCCACCCCCTGCTGTGGCCCTCTCAGTGACAGATGAGGTGAATCTCTAGTCAGTTTTACAACAGGCTTAAGAATTGCTTGCTGATGTATCAAAAGGCTCTGTGAACTGGAATGCAAATAGGTCTGAGCAGCTTGTGGCTTCACTCCCCATCTGGCTGTGTGGCTCAAGGTCTGGGATCCATTTTAGGAAGCCTACACTGCACATCCACCTCCTGGCTGCCTGCATTGCAGGGAAAGCTTAGCCCTGGAAGGAAGTTCCTCCAGCAGTAATTTCCTGCTGGAGGCAGAAGAGCATCCTGAGCTCTCAGATTCTGGGCCAGATCTCTAGTGAGAAGCAAAAATGTGAAGTCCTGAGGTGTGAAAAACAAAGGTGTTGGAAAAACCATGAAGTGATGGTTTCAACGAAAAGTGAGGGGTTGGCATGAGCTAGGTTGACTTGAGTCTATTAAGAGTTATTGGGTTGGCGAAATGGCTCCATGGTCTAAAGTGCCTGCTTAGGAAAGCTCAGGCAACAACAGGGACCACAGTTTCCATCCCTGACAACACATGCTGTGCCAGCCCCAACCCCAGGGCTGAGCTGGCCATAATATTAAAAAAAAAGAATTCTAAGCCGGGCGTGGTGGCATACGCCTGTAATCCCAGCACTCGGGAGGCTGAGGCAGGAGGATTGATGCGAGTTCGAGACCAGCCTGGGCTACAAAAGTGAGCTCAGGACCAGCCTCTACTTCATAGTGAGACCCTGTCTCAAAAAGACAAAAAAAAAAAAAGAATTCTAATCAATCCAACTATGCTCCCAGGCACATTTGGCAAGTGTTTCATACATGTGTTAATAATAACTTTCAATTATTAATGAAAAGGCAATCTGCATAGGAGATTTGTGGTTTGAATTTGCTTGAAGCATTATAACTTCTGGTTAATGATGCTTGCTATAGAAGTACTTCACATGTTAAATATAAGAATATTCAGCAAACATGATATTTATAAGTCTTTATTGGCATGAGTCTATTTTAGTAAACATAGTTTAGTAGCTAAACTTGTGCAAATACTGTTGAACTTTTAAAATGAAATTTAGAGATTTTTGTGACACTTTTTGCTTTAATATGAACACATGTGGTTCAACATTTTAAAAACAATGTGATGGACTTACAAATCATGTTGTAAGGCAAAGCCTGTGGGGTAAACTGTCAGAATCAGAGATGTTCAAACTTGGGGAAAGGCCACTGTGATTGATCACTGTTCATGGGAATCTAGATAAGTCTCATTCTGATAGTTTCAGAAACTTAACCAGGTTCATACAGGAAAATGTTACATTGTATTTCAGTTGTTTTACAGTCTCTTATTCCCACTTTGGAGTTGTTTTTAATTTCTTCTGTTCTTACCTACTGCCAGCCTTCTTCTGAATCCCTCCTTCCCCCACCCTGGAGCCCCACACCCAGGCACTCTTTGGTGTCTGCCTTGAAGAGGGTATTGATAAAGCGTGGCATGTGACCGTAGGGGGACCTGCCCTGGAGTAAACATGGAAGGGGTGGCACCCAGGGGACTTCCTGTGACAGTGCCACAGAACAGGCTATTCCCTCAACCCCCTTTCCACTGGGAATTACTACAACTCCTTGAGAAGGGTGCCATGGTAGCATGGTGTGGAGAACCCAGCTAGTTTTTAGCCCTTTGAAGTCTCAGTGAACCTGGCTGTAACATGCCAGGCTGCCTGCTTCATGGGGACAGCCTTGCTGAACTGTTCCCCTGCTTGCTCTCCCATGGTGGATGTTTCTGCTCTCATTCCCAGCCTTACAGGTCTAGAAATTCATTTTTATAAGTTACAGATACAGGGGACAGATCTCCAAATCAGGTCACTCATTCCAGTAAGGGATCTGCTCTTGATCCATGAACTGTGAATACATCACCTAACAAAAGAATAAGGAAAGCAATTATAGTTCTACAGACAGGCACACTTCATTCAACCCTTGGCATACCATTCTAGGAGATTACCACAGGCCACTCTACTTCACCTCTTTACACCCTATTTTCTGTATGTACTTAACAACTAGGAGTTTTACTGGCTGATTTGGGAGACCGCTATACCCTGTCCCTCATATTGGGGATTGAACCCAGGACTTTGCATGCTAGAAAAGTACTTTGCCAAAGGACTTTTTTTTTAGATAGGATCTTGCCATGTAGCTCAGACTACCCTCAAATGTGGCAATTCTTCTGCCTCGATCTCCTTATTATCTGGGGTTACAGGTCTACACCTCTATGTCTAGCCCCAGAATTCTTTAGAGTTTTTAGTGATATACTTGTGGAGGCCTAGAATGAAATATAGATCTACTGGCTGCTTTTTGGAGCTTCAGCATGTATATTAGCCATTGAAATGATCTCTTGTTTATCTTTTGGCAAGTAAACTACTTGCTATAGTTCTAAAGACCATTGTTGGGAACTGGAATGTTAAAACATCACAGGGCTGCTGCAGAATAGCCAAAACAGATGGGCAAGTACCTGGCAAATTGAGGCCCTGGCTATTACAATTCCTGTAAAAGTCCCTGGATCACATGACAGAAAGCAAGAATCAGTTTGCAGACACGTAGCAGCAAGTAGGGGTACTATGATGGAGAGCAGATAAAGGTCTTGGGCCTAAGTGGTCGTAATGAACTCAGAGAAATGTCCCAAAGAAGAAGTTAAAGCCAGTTAAGCAGAGCAACATAGCTTCCATGCAGTAAAAAAATAAAGAGCTATAAATGTAGATAGTCCCACATGAGCATTGAAAATACTGTGATTTTGTTTTCCTACACCTCTTCAGATAACTGGATGTCCAATAAAACACTCCCAGCAGATACATATTTCAATTAGCTTAACAAAAGCTGAGCATGGTGACACACACACCTGCCCTTCCAGCTACTTGGGAGATGGAGGCACGAGGATCATTTGAGCATACATGTTAAAGACCAGCATAGGTAATGTAGTGAGACTCCATCTCAAAATGATACCAGAACTGTAGGATTAAAAAACAAAACTAAGATGATTCATTTTGTAAGTCAGATGATTCATGTCTTTGGAAGTCTAATACATATTTTCTTCAAGGTACCTAATCCTGATTTCATTGGCTTTAGCATGGATAACTTCTCTAAAAGTGAGCCATTCACAGCACAAGACTTACCTTCTCTGTGTCTGTCCACCAGGTAGCATTCTCCTCTGTGAGTTGAACAGGCCCTGTGCACCAGGCAGAATCACTGATGAATTGTATGACAGTTTACTTGCCATCTGGTGGTAGCTAGGTGCCTTAAGTGGTGGCAGCTTGGGTGTATGACATAGTGAACTGGGTGGGATGGTGCATGCCTATAATTCCAGCACTTAGAAGGCTGAGGCAGTAGAATTACTGAGCCCCAGGCCAGCCTGGGGCATCCACTGAGTTTAAGGCAAGCCTAAACTACAGAATAAGACCCTATCTCAAAAAAAAAGAAAAGGAGATCTTTACATTTATCGTTGTTATACTAATGTAAAATGTAAAGCTTTCCTTGATTTTGAAACTTATTTTACATTAATAAAATGCACAGATTATTAGTGGGTAGTTTGAAAAAGTTTTTTATCTAGGCATCTGGATATAGCCAGGTAGCTACCACCCAATCAAGACAGAAGGCTATAAATTTATGGTGCAAAGACCTACACTAAAAACTGTGCTAGGTAGGATTATCCAGCATACATTTCATGAATTTTCACCTGAACCTGAAACCTGTTAATTTTCTTTTAACTAGTTCAATCTCTTAAGGTCTGGCCCTCAGAGCATTTGACAAATTATAAGTCCATATTTTCTCAATAATGAACCTGTAATAATTAATGAAAAGGTAAATTAACCTTGCTTAAAACTTATAATTCAGATATTACTGTAAGTTCTTTAACTTGGCTAAAGTTAACTACACTCCTCTTAGACTATCATTTTTCTTGGTGGGCACAAAGGTGAACCACAAACATAGTTAAATATACAATATTCATGAATATGGATCCATTTAGTATACTTTGGGTCAGCTTTGGAGGAACTTACCTGATTAGTGGGTGGCTACTATAGAGCTCACTATAATCTACATGGAGAAACTAAATGAAGGGGAGAAAGTCAAATCATTCTATGACTTTGCTGTGTCTTAGTTCTTATAACATTTAAGCAATAGCATGCAAGTAATTGTATTTATAATACCTAAAAACTTAATACTGGTTAAAAACCCAATGGAAGGGCCAGCCAGATAGCTCAGCAGATTAAAGGGCCTGCTTAGGCCAATGCAGAGGCAGGGGGTTTACAGGGGCTGGGAGTTCGATCCCTTCCCTGGGGTGCTGGTGCCAGCCCCAACCCCAGGGTGCACTAAGGCCACCACTGAGACTGAGTGTGGTCATGTGGGCCTATAATCCCAGCACTTGGGAGGCTGAGACAGAAGGATCACGATGAGTCTGAACTGCATAGTGTGACCCTGTACCAAATAAATACATCTTTTAAAAAAAGAAAAAGGAAGGGCTCCCAGGAATCGGGATATCCAAGGAGTAGGATGTCCAGGCATTGCTTTGGCAGGAAGTGGGGAGTGAAGTTGGGTAGTTAGCTGCTATTGACTCATCTTCCTGGAGAAATGACCCACTCAGTCTATCAGTCAACGAAGTGTGTGATGAGTTGTCCAGACACTACAGAAAATAAAAACAAGTTCCTCCCAACACAGAGATAAAGGACTTGCAAGGAGGGCTCACACGACACAGTTGACCCTCTCTCTCCATGACAGACAATTGTTCATCCAAGTTCTGTCCTATTGAACCTGGAAGAGGTTTGAAAATCCTCCTTAGAAATGTTATAGGTACCCATTAGCCATCAGTCAAAGTGTATGTGAAATGAAAGCTAGTTGCCATTCTTATTTGAAGAAAGCAATGACCAAAGTGGACAAATGTTCATCAAAAATTAGGATAACTAGAAGGCACAATTCAGGACTGTGGAACCACAAAGACAACATGGAGTGCTATGTGATAGACTAGCAGTAGCAAACAGATGACAATGTCAGGCAAACAGGATTTACCAGTTTCTGGCCTAGGCATCTTTTTTTCTTTTCTTTTTTTTTTTTTTTTTTTGGCCTAGGCATCTTTAAATGAACCTGAACACCTTACAGGAAGCCAAACCTAATGTTGGTTATCAACAGAAATATGGTAATGAGGATTCTCTTGGCTGTTCTGGTGAAGGAAGCAGTTGCTCTTGCTGAGGCTCTACTCGCTGCTGCTGTCATCAATAACAGCTTCTGCCTTAGCTGAGGCTGACAATAATTTGCTAATAGAATGCCTTTGGATAGTTAAGAGCACAAAACATGTTCTGTAAATTTGCATTTTCTGCTGTGGCTGAAGGATTTCTGTGTAGTCTTCTCTCAGACTTTTTAAGTCCTCATTTGAAAGCCATCACCATTAAACTATTCCCAGGATTAGGTCTGAATTTATGGCTTCTACTTTGTCCCCTGAATAATCCAGACACTAATTGTGATTAACCAAGCTGTTGGCAAACAAATCATGTGACATATGGCAAAAGCTAAAGCTGTGGCATGTTGCAGACCCAGATGTGTCTGTGTTGGGATATTGTGTTTGTCTTAGGATATTAATCTGAATCTGCTTTTTATAACCAAATTCAAGCTTTTTTCTTTTCTTGTTTCAGAACTTTTAGTTTATTTATTTATTTACTTTTTTTTTTTATGGCTGGTTCAGCCTGCCCTGAGGGCAGGGCTGGCGCAGCATGTGGTGCCGGGGATTGAACCACGGTCCCTGTAGCCGCCCAAGCTTTCCTAAGCAGGTGCTTTAGACCACTGAGCCATCCTGCCAGGCCCCCAAATTTAAATCTTGTGTCTGAGGCAAAATTTCTTTCTCTCCTGGTCTTGCATTCTCTTCTTTAGTGATGGTACATATAATTTATCAATGTCCAACAGAAGTATCAGGCATTATGTATGCTAGTCTCTGTGCACATACATATTTGGCTGTTGCAATAATATAAGACTAAAAGGTAGTGGGTACCTTAAATGACCCTGTTCTGAAAGGGCTGTCATTGCCATAGTGAAATCAGATGGATCTGGCCGTTAGGGAGCCAGATTTGTGGCTGTAGATCCTGCCTGCCCCCTGTCCCTGCTTTAGAAGTTCCACAGATGGGCAATTTTGGCATGCTCAGAGGTCAGGGGTTCCCTTTAGGCAGAGAGGACTGAAATATTCCTCTCCAACTCATGTTCTTTATGTCTCTGACTTGAAGCTTCACATAAGGACTTCAGAGTAGTAGACCAGGCTTGAATTCTACAGAGACCTTGTGGAGTCTCACTAAATTACCCAGGTCAAGCTTGATTTGGTGATCCTCCGTCCTCAGTCCCTGAGTGCAGAGATCATAGTTGTGTGCCCCCCCACACCCCCCACCACCTCCATACCATGTCCAATTTTCTGTCTTCTCCAAAGATGTGGTAGGAAGTGCTTGTGGAGTAACTGGGATATGTCCCTCTGGGAGCTAAGGCCACACAAACCTTGAGCTATTGAGGAAGGTGCTGCTGGGTCTGCAGCTGTCCTGATTCTTGCCTCACAGCACTCACACTGCCCACTAACCCTGGATCCTGATGTTGCTCTTGCCCCTTTGTCTTTCTCCTCCTGTCTGGCCTTTTCTCTCTTATCTATCCCTTCCGCTGCTATTTAGAGAGTTCATCCTGAAGTGTCAGGGCCACCTTAGGAGCTGTCGGAACACCCACACATCACTATGTTCATGTTTATGCCCAGATATAGCAGCACAAAGCCTTGTTGTGCTCCCTTGTGTCACTTACCTGGAACAAAATAGACTTCTCCAAAGTCAAGTAAAAGCAAAGTGGGCCTTCTCCCAGCTCTGTCCAGTGTCAGCCTCTGAGTTAGTGCTGGTGAGTGAGGCCCAGACCTTGTCCCCAAGGAGTATTCAGTGTGATGCCAGAGGCAGGCAGAGACAGACATGGGCTTAGAGCAGTGCAGTGTGGGAAGACTTAGGGCAGGGCTAAGACCCTACCCCAGCACTGGGCCTGGGAAGGCCTGCATGAAGAAGTGACCCCCAAACTGAGCTCTGAAAAATGACCAGTGCTTTCCCAGATAGCAGGCAGAGAGGCCCTTATCATTTATAATTTCCACAGCCTGATAAGTAGTTACTGTCCATATTTTATCCATGAAGAAACACTGGCCCAGAGTTACACACAGTTGGCCACCTGCTAGGTAGCAAACCCAGGATGCACACCCCGAGACTAAAACTCCCAAGGTAAAGAGCTCAGTGATCAAGCCCCACTGATTGTTCTGAAATGACTTTGAGAACAAACCAAGACACTTTTGTTAGTAATGTGACACTCTACAAACCATGGATTTAACTTTTTAAAAAATATTTTTATGTTTATTGTTCTGTGCTTACAGTGCATATGATTACATTCATCATGGAGAACTGGTACATGTACCTAACACATCTTAATTCTTTTTAATTGTCTCTTTTTCCTTCATGTTACATTAGGTTTTTTTTTGTTTTGTTTTCAGCACTGAGCACTGAACCCAGGGCCTTTACACTGAGCTTATCCCCAACTCTTTATGTTTTCAGATAGGATCTGGCTCAGTTGCCCAGGATAGCCTTGAACTTGTGACCCTCCTGCCTCTACCTCCAAGTATCTGGGATCACAGGCATGCATGATCACACCAGTTGCATCTGTTATCAAATGTTTGAGTGTCTGGATGGCTGCTTCTGGTCTGGTCTTTCTGGCTATGTGGATTAGTCATGGTTTCCTCTTGAACTTGGCTCTAGCTCCTTCTCCATGGTGCATGCTGTGGTGTAGCTGTTGCTTTGAGCTTTTGCAGCTAATGGTCAGCAACTCGGATATTTTAAGACAATTTCTTTTGTCTTTTCCAGTGTGTTCACAACTATTCCACATTAAATAAAGCCAAGTTGCAAGATGGCCCTAACCCTCTGACCAGTAGTGGCTGGCTGTAATTGTACAGATGTTTCCAGCACAGATGTGCCCAGCCCAGGGAGCAGGTGGGGCAGACTCATCCCACATCATGTGCACCAAGCTACGTATATCGCACAGAACATTTCTGCCCCTAGAGGAAGGAGGTGCCCTCTTTTTTTTTTTTTTTTTTTTTTTAACTGATCTGCAGAGCTCCCGAGGCCCGCCCTTATCTCTGAGTCATGAAATGCTTTTTGGGCATTTCTACTTCGGTACATTTTGTAAACTGATTTCATTCAGAGGCTTGGTGCCCCCATCAAAAGCGCAAAGTTCCTCATAGATGAACTAAGATGATAAAAATGGAAATTTCGAAAATCTGTTCTTTTTTCTCCACCGTGTGCTACTTTTGGCTGCTGCCCAAATCTATCTAGTTTGGGAACTGTGATTTCCTGGGACTGGAGAAAAGCCTTTCCAGCTCCCCTCTGGTTGCTGGCTTAGCAGAACCTCCCTCAGCCCACAGCTGAATTCCAGCTCCTGGGAAGAAATGTCCTAGCTAGAGTGAACCCCAGCCTGGAGCCTGTCAGAGGTTGTGTCATGTGTTTGCATTAGCTGCACAGAGAGCGGCAGGCTTTCAGGCCAGCTCCCCACTCCCTGCTTGCTGCTCGCTTGGCGGAGGAATGAAGCCCGTGAACGTCTAGACAGTGTCTGCTTGGCAGCCAGCCTTTCCAGCGTGCTCTGCTCAGCTTTGCAGCTCCAACTTTGCTCTGTGGCCCTGACTTTGGTTGCCTCCCCTAGCTCATTTCCCCAGTTTTCTTTGTCAGCCTTAAGGGATCTCAGGGGAAGGGCATGAGCAGCATGCGTAGAAAGCAGGTGAGTGGATTTATGAGCCTGCCGGCACTCGGTCACCCCGAGAAGCTCAGAGGAGGAAAGTAGCAGCAGTGCTGGCCAGAGTGTGGCTGAGGTCTCACATTTCTGCTGGCCACTGGCTTCACACAAACCTCCAAGGTGTGCAGAGTAAGGCTGGGGCCGATAACCCAGGGCAGCCAGGCAGCAGGTGCTTTGGCTGGACTTGGGCAAGTTACCTGACTCCTCCTTCCAGATGGGTGGGTGAGCATTAAGTTGCAGTGCTGAAATACCACCCATGTAAAAGACAGATGTTCTAGATTGGATTTTCAAAATAACCTATTGAATGGGATTAGGATATTGGATTATCTCTTTGTCTTAATTCCTGGCCTGAGGAGGAATAGTTGGCTGGCCAGGAGCCAGCAAAACAGGATGAGTGACAGCAGGATGCCCATGGCACCCTTTCTTCCTCCACAGTGTAAAGCGTGTGGCACTTGTGGTCTCCATGCCCCAGAGCCCTAAATGCTCTTTATCTCACAGTGAATAGTAACTTTATAAGCCAGCTACGTAACAATGCTGGACAAGAAATGAAGATGCTCCATCCCCTTAAGGTTGAGTGAAGAATCTTTAGGTTTGGGGATTTGGGGTTCTTTGTTTAATTTTTAGACAACCAGGGTTCATACATAGCCCAGGTTGTCTTTCAACTCATCACCATCCTCCTGCCTCAGCCTCTCGAGTGCTGGGATTATAGGCATGTATTGTCACAACTGTCTGTAAAAAATCTTTAGAAGAAAGACAACCTCCAATTTGTGCAATCCAATTTATTGAAAAAAAATTATTTTCTTTTTAACATGGTGTAATATTACAAAAACAAAATGACTATTAGTGAAAATAAGAGGTTGGACTCTTGACTTTGCTTTTTAGTGTCCTTGTTTTTGATTCTCATCATGTTGGCTCCTGACTGGATATTGAAGCAGTTCCAGCCTTGGTCCCCAAATCTGATCTCCAAATCAGCTGAGCCTTTCTGTGTTGTTCACGGGGAGAGGTGGTACTGTGGGTTGCACTGGGGGCTTTTGTGCTAAGCTACATGTCCAGCCTTTTTATTTTTATTTCTTTTTTAAAATCTTGGAATATAGTTTTTCTGAGTTGCTATGTTGCTCAGTCTGGGCTCAAATATGCCATCTTGCTTTCTCACCTTCTATGAGTACTGAGATTATAGGCATGTGTCACAATGCCAAAATCCACCCTTTGTTTGAGTCTTGTTTTTCTAGAGCTCAAATCCAGTGCTTTACCAGTGAGCTACACTCCCAGCCTATGAGCCTTTATTACTGTCCATCAGCACCTGTCTTTGGCTTTGTCCTTAGTGATTAAATCAAAGGTTGGTTAGGTGAACCCAGTAGGAAAGCAGAGGTTGTGGGCTGACCAGATAGTTCAGTGGACTAAAGCACCTGTTTAGGCAGGCTCAGGGACTGGGGTTCAATCCTCAGAGTGCCAGCCCTTCTCTTGGGGTGTGCTGAGACGGCAATTGAGACTGAGGGAGGTGGCATGCACCTGTAATCCCAGGGCCTGGCAGACCAAAACAGGAGAATCACTACAAGTCCGATCTGTGTAGTGAGACCCTACAGACCAGCGGTTCTCAACCTGTGGGTCACCACCCAGGCAGGGATTGAATGACCAAAACACAGGGGTCACCTAAAACCATCAGAAAATACATATTTAAATCCATGCTATGCCATGATGAAATGTTATTTATTGGAATTAGTAATAAATATTTCTCATATAATTAAATATTATTTTTGTGATTAATCACTATGTTTAAATTATGTTTGATTTGTAGCATTGAGAATACATAATGCAGATCAGTATTTACATTCTGAATCATAACTGTAGCAAAATTACAATTTTGAAGTAGCCACCAAAATTATTTTTTGGTCTGGGGTCACCACAACATGAGGAACTGTATTGTGGGGTCACAGCATTAGAAAGGTTGAGAACCACTGCTGTAGACCCTGTACTAAATGCATTTTTGAAAAAGGGGAGAAAGCAGAGACCATCCAAGGTGTTTAGTACTGCTGAAATATTTGGTGCCTTGTCTGTACTTCTAGGAATCCTGCTAGATAACCCTTTAGTGAAAATTGTGCCAACTCTTGGTCCTGAGTAGTGGGCCAGTGCAGTGGTGCTTACATTTTTTCTAATAATGGGTCTAGCACATATTAGCAATGAATTTAAATTGGCTGTATCTCAGCGCCAATGGTATGTGAATGTGTGTGCATGTGCATGTTGTTTACATGCATATACACATAACCAGGTACATATACATAAATACACTGACTTAAATCTCAGTACTTTCACAGCACAGCCATCTACCTATATCCCTGGTAGTGAGCTGTCCTTTAAAAAACAGATTCTTTATGGAAACTAATGAGGAGGAACAAACATTATTAAATTTTCCTTGATTTATGTAATGCTACAATGTTCTCATTTCTTTTTAAGACCAAGTACACAGACCAGTACTTGCTTTTATGATTATGAAGATTGGCCTGCTAGGGAATTAAAAGTGTGTATCATTCATTCATTAATTCATTCATTTATTCTTTTTTTTCCTTTTTTTAGAATTTTTTATTTTTATTTTTTTTTCTTGTTTCAGAACTTTTGTTTGTTTATTTATTTATTTATTTTATGGCCTGCTCAGCCTGCCCTGAGGGCAGGGCTGGCTCAGCATGTGGTGCCGGGGATCAAACTGCAGTCTCTGCAGACGCCTGCAGGCGCTTTAGACCACTGAGCCATCCTGCTGGGCCACATTCATTTATTCTTTACATGGATTTTTTGACCCCTTCTCAAATCCATGACCCACATGTACAGTTATACTATAAAGATTGGGCTAATTGAATATATTTTCAGCCATGGAGAGGGACTCCAGTTTGTGGCATTATTTACAACAGTGAAAATGAAGGTTTCTGAGGAACTCAAATGTGGTCTAGAAGAATTCCCAAGGATACTTGGTTCATTTACATGTTGGTGCAAAACTGTTACTTGTGAGCAGCTGATGCTAGTGAAGGAGAGATACAGATGCTCACCCTGATCACAGACTCCACTATACCTGTGTTCTCTTTAAGACTGGGGTCTCTACATAGAGGACCCAAAGCTTCTTGGTGGTGCAGCAAAAGCTATTGTGGGATCAGGGTATATGTGTGCATTGTGCTAGCTGTGCATTGCCATCTTGCATCCTTGCTGTTTGCTGATTGTGGTACTACCATCATCTGAGGCAAGATGCTGCCTACGTCACCTGGCTTCTCCTGGAGTCCCAAGAATCTGTCCATAAGGTGTCTGTCTTAGTTACTTTTTATTCGCTGCTGGGACAAATACCCAACACTTAAAATGAAGAAAGGAAAGGTTTATTAGCTCACAGTTACTGGAGGTTTCAGTCCATATTCAGCTGGCCCAAGGCTGAGTGGAACAGGGCAGAGAGCATCCAGTTCATGGCGGCAGAACAGCAACAGTTGCCACAGAGGCAACTGACCAACCAGGGGAGCAGAGAGCAACAGCACTAGTCTGTCTCTCTGTCTCTTTTAAAATTACATCAGGATCTCTGCCTTAGCCTATCCGCCTCAGGCCACACCTGTAATTCCCAGCAGTACTCAGACCATAATATCTTCAGTACTAAAACACATAATCCCAGTGACTATTCATGAGTCAAATCTCAATCTATAGAAGTCCCCGCCCTATGATTGCATGAGGCTTTAGGGGGACAACTAGGCATAAACCATAACAGTGTCCATTTGTGCTTTTCTTTGCCCATTTTTCCTCTAGTCTTTCTTCTGCCACCTTTGTATTTTCTTTCTTCCTCAGTACTGGAAGTTGAACTCAAGGTCTTAACACTAAGCTATATTGCTAGCCTTTCTTCTTTTGAGATAGGGCTTCACTGAGTCACTAAATTGTCCACACTGGACTGGAACTTAGCATCCTCTTGCCTTGGTCTCTTTGAGTGCTGCACTGTTTCTTTCTTATACAATGTGGCTTTGGTATTGCTGGCAACCATATGCAGAGAAGCAGATTTTGTGGTTTAGGCTTTTTTTGCGGGGAGGGGTACCAAGGATCAAACTAAGGACCTTGTGCATGCCAGGCAAGCACTTATTCCACTGAGCTATCTCTCTGGCCCTGGTTTAGGCATTTTAAGAGTAAAGTTTCTATTTTATTCATTAATCAGAATCTCCATCATGCTAAAACAAAACAGTTTTCTCCATGGTACTGAGGGCTGGAGAGGGATCAATGAAAACCCCAGCTTGAGAAAACACTACTGTAGGTGTGAACTCATTTTGTGAGTTTCTCAATTTCCTTTCTTGGAGGATGGGACTAGAAGGAAAGTGCAACTGAGGAGCATTTTGAGTAGGGGCAGGATACTAGGGTTTTACTATGCTAAGGGTTGGGCATAATGAATTCAGTACTCATTGCATTCTTGAGAAAATTCCTTAAGCTTCTCGTAGACCAGGTGGTTTAAAGGTGGTTGCAAAGGTATCAGCTTTCTTATAGACATATAATCAGAATAGTCTTAGTTTTTATTTTCTACAAAAGGACACGTACAATTTAATCCTGATAAGATACTATAAGTTGAGGGTTTGTTGTTATTGCTGTTATTTATTCCATGGCCTAGTTTAGAAGTTGTTCTTTACTTTTTAAAAATAAAAATAAGCTTCAGTGGTGTTATAAAATGCTCCACAAACAGCTAGTGCTTGCTCATTCTTAACCCCTCCTTATTTATTGGCCATTTGGCAGCACAGAAATTGTATTTCCCCTCAGAATTCCTCTTACATATTTGATGAAACAGAAGGCTTTCATTTCCTGCCTAAATTGTTCCATCAAACTGCAGTGTGCATTAGAGAGAGAGAGAGAGAGAGAGAGAGAGAGAGAGAGAGAAGAGCGAGAGAGAGCTGATTTCCTTTCCAGTGGCTATGTTCAGTTGGTTGATTGGGCGGTTTCGTAGGTGGTGCTATCATTTTGTTCAGTGGAAATGGCACTGTCATTTAGTGATGATGATTACTTGTCACACTGGCCTGGGATGTAAAGATCTCCTCGTTGGCCTATGGTTTGCTGTGTCAGGAAAAGTCTCTCAGCCTGGGCTAGTGAATGCTTTCTAGCTCTTGCTGCCTCTCTCTCTCTCTCTCTCTCTCTCTCTCTCTCTCTCTCTCTCTCTCTCCTCTCTGGTCCATGAGCGCTATTAGAGCCTTTAGGTATCAATCTTTGGACTCAGCTGTGATGATAGCCACATTCAGAAAATCATGACATTTTCTTTGAGGGTCAGACAAAAGTTAGGGATTTCTAAGGCTGAAGGAGTTCAAAGCATGAACTGTCCACAAATAATTTTTGTCCTAGAAAAAGGCAGAACAAAGAATAAGCAGGAAAGTAATGAGTCAAACTGGTAGAAGAGGATAGAGGAGGAGTACAGGTAGGAAAATTTTAATTACAGTGGGAATGTTTTAGTTGTAGTGGGTTAAGCAAATGAAGATTGTCGTACTCTTAAGAATGAGACAACAGAGGCAGACGCTCAAAAAGAAAAAGAGCGCTTTATTTTAGCTGGTACCCAGCGGGGGTCTCAGTGCAAGTGCACAGAGAGGCGCGCCAAAGGAGTGGTGTGTAAGGATTATATAGAAGCAAGCGATGATACAGAAGCCAATTGCAGTCATTAATAGGGTAAAAAATCTTTTCGATTGGTGGGTTTACAGAACAAGGGGCATGAGGATCTATAATCTGATTGGAGGATATATGTTATACAGAAGCAAGCAGTACTATAGAAGCCAACAGCAATCATTATAGAATTGACCTTTTCCTTGATTAGTGGAATTAACAAGGGGGTGTGATAACTTGTAACTTGATTGGATGACACAGGCTATGGGGCTGCACTAAACTCAAGGGGGTCAACGTGTGATTGGCATTACAGTGGGGAGACAGAAACTCATGGACACAGTGACTGTGGAAACTGGAACTTAAGCTCGTATGATTGACATCACAAAGGAAAACTAGAACCTCATGGAAACCGAAACTTAACTTAGTTTGGCACATACAGAACAGTAACATGGCGGAGGTGACCTAAAATGGAGTTATGTCAGGCTATAACAAAGATGAGGTGACAAAGTAAAAGTTTTATGGGCTTTATCTTAAATATTAGTTGTTAGCATTCTTATTGCTTCAGTTTTAGGGGACTGAGCTACTGGGAGAGGAGTCCTAAAGAGCCTGGGCTTCTGTTGCAAACTGAGTGACGTTAGAGCCTGTGTTGCATTAAATAGTTCTTTGGCTGTAGATCTTGCAGTGTTCATGCACAAGGAATATATAAGAAGCATTGTTTTCCAGCTGTTTACCACAGAACATGTTTTCAAAAAATAGCATAGATATTTCAAGGCCAGCATTCTGTGGCCCAGTCCTAAGATTCTCTGAGTCTGTTTACTACATTGGACTGTAGGCCTTAGTGACCTTGCAGAACACACTAAACTAATTCCATCTCATGCTTGGAAGTCATCTGGAGCCCAGAGCCAGTCTGAGCAAAGATCCCTCCTGGAGGTACACCAGGCTGAGCCATTAGCAGGTCTCTGTCCATGTCCATGGCTACCTCTGATTTTTCTGCATATCAAACAGAAGTTCCCACAAATTTTGTTTGATATTTCACTTTAGTTACCTATTGGGTTAACATTATCCCACACTTATTGCATACTGGTCAGGTTGATGGTCTCCCAAATGAAGGCCAAATGAAAGAGACAAATGCAAAGATTTCAAGGCTCCAGGAGGATCAAAAACCGTCTCATAGAATTTGAGACTCTTGGGTTTAAGATGATCAGAACCAAGGCAGAGAATACTGAAGAAAGGTGGGAATCTCTCAAGGTCTTCTCCAAGGAAGACATTATGTTAATTTATCAATTATGTTATCTCAGGAAAGTCTCCACCCAATAGTGAGATGCCTGGAGCTGCAGTCCTTATCTAGTCAACTGAGGTTGGAGCCAGGTGGCCATAGCTGTGGTCTTGTCTTGTCCTCTGCTTTACTGCCACTACAGGCCTCAGTCATTCAGGACTAGTGACTTGGTTCACTTACTATGAGTCTACTGCTCACCTCCAGACAAGAGGCCTAGGCCTTGGACAGACTCACAAATAAACAGAGAAAGCCAATTGACCAACATAAACCCCACTCAGAGCCTCTTTGTAGTGGTCTCCATCACCTACCCATATATACCCCAATGCCACACCAGGTCCTGTGGACTGCACTGTCACAATGTAATACCTCTCCCGTGACTACTCACTTTCTCCATTGTCTCCACCACAGTCCAAGTCTCATCCTATTGTGCCTGGGCTCCTTCATTACCACCCTTGCTTCTCTATCTGGTCATATCATTTTCTGTATAAAACTGCAGTGGCTCCTGTGTCATTAAGAGTAAATATCAAGGACTGGGGAGATAGCTCAGTAGAATAAGTGCTTGCCTGGCAAGTGCAAGGCCCTGAGTTCAATCCCTGGTACCACACACATACACACACACACACACAAAAAAAAAAAAAAAAAAAAAAAAAAAAAAAAAAAAAAAAAAAAAAGAAAAGGACAATAAATATCTTTTTTTAATTTATTGCTGGGCTGGGAAGATAGCTCAGCAATCTAAGCGCCTGCCTAGCAAGCATAAGGACCTGCGTTTGATCTGTGGTACCACATGCTATGCCAGCCCAGCACCAAGCTGAGAGTCACTGAGTCCAAGCTGCATAGTGAGACCCAGTACCAAATATATCAACTCACCAGCTACATGGCCCTCATACTCTACCCTCTGCCTGCTTCTCCCAGCTTGCATGACTCTGCTGTTTTGCATCCTGTGCCATAGCTACACTGCCCCCATTCTTTGGCTCCCAGAACACAACAAATTCTACCCTGCTTCAGAATCTTGACCGTTTTTGTTGCTTTGTGTGAACAGCTCTCATGCTTCAGAGTTCAGCTGCAAAGCATCCCCTGCCCACTCAGTTTGAAGATACCCTCTCTTTTAGATTTCTGTTATTTGTATTCTACTTTCCTCCAGACTTATTCATCACAGTCTGAAATTAATTTGTTGTTGTTGTTGTTTGTTTAGACACTGTACTTCTAGGATACATACTACTTCAGAACAGCGCTCTTGTCAGCCTCATTTGCCATGGGTCTCTAGCACATAGAACTGTGCTAGTACATTGTAGGTGCTTAGTAAAGATTTCATGAATTAACTCACTGACTGGATTGATTACTGAGGCTGGCTGGATGTCTGATAGGTAATAGGAGAAGGTTCCCAGTGATATCCATAGTTATGATCTGTGTGTTACCATTAGTACCACTCTGCAAATGTATTGTGCATGTAGGAACATGAACTTTGAGCATGGTAGAGATTTCGAACTTGCTTAATCAAATTAGAACCTTGATTCTAATTCTCTCAGGTCCAGGTGAAGCTGAAATTTAAGCAAAGGCTAGTTTTCATTCTTTCCTTTCATGGTCAGCAATTCTGATATAACTGGGCACCATTCCCAGAGGAAGTTAATGTCCCAAGGAATATGACGTAAAGTATTCTCTTGATGAGTGCTTGCCCAAAGCCATTAGTCACTTTGTCTTCTGACCTTGCCATTTGCTGAAACTTTGACTTTTGAGGATTCTTGCTACTCTGTCTGTCTCCTACCATTTGAAAGGCAACTGTAATGTTTCCAGTATGAGTACAGCAGTGGAAAAAAGCACTCCACATTGCTGCATTTGCACATTCATATCTCAAAGGAGAAATAAGTGATTTGAGGGAAAAGTCTGACTCATCACAGTGATCCCGTGGGATCAGGTGGAATCCCAGGGAGCAGACCACCCTACTACCTGCCAGCTCTCCAAAGCATATTGTTCTTGACTTGTAGATCAACTTCCTGGACACCCCCATAGCACATTGCTCCATTTTTCAGTGGAGTTGGGGGTTTTTTCAAGGTAATTGTTATAGTTTGGGTCTAGATGTCCCCACAAAGCCTCATGTGGTCATAGTTGGGACTTTTTCAATGGTGTCTGGATGTAGAGTGTGTGACACTAAGATTAAGGGTATATGATTACTAAATCAGTCCACTGATGGGTTTAGCACTGCTCTAACAGCAGTGCAGATACAGCATAAGAGGGGCAGTCAGAAAGAATGCCTTAAGATGCTGTTAAGGTCCCTTGCTGCTTTTGCTGTCCTGGGCCCACCATAAACTGTTCTCTGTGAAGCCATCTCGCCTTAGAGCCAACCGATTAAATACTGAAACCTCTACAAATTGAACTAAATAAATCTTTCCATCCTTTGACTGTTAGATAATTTGTCTCAGCAGTGAGAAAAGTAACTAAGACAATAATGAAAAGCAGTTAAACATGTGGCATTTCTCCAGAGTTACAAAAGAAGGGGACTGGAGTTTTGAGAACGAACCTATTATGTAATATTTGGGAGTATTTTTAACACAAATGATAAGTCATCCATAGCAACTAAGCTAGTAGGCCTTTGTACAGAGCTGCTTTGTTACATTTTTGAACGGAAAATGAGGTCTTCATGCATTGTTGGTACAGCATGCGGGTCCCATGGGACTTTACTGTCTGCAAAAAGAGGGAGTTCGATGTGCAGTGGAACAGAATAGCTGGCAGTTGCTCATTGGTGGAACTGCTGACAGCCAAGGCTTCACTGGCCAGCAGGAGTTAGGTTTTATAGCTCCTTCCCCCCAGCTGTGACTTCCCAGATGCTCCAAGGAAAGAATGCAAGGCAGGAATGTCTGAGGAAGAATGTAATGTGCGTGTTTTCATTGCCTTTAATCTGAGAGCAGAGGGAGGGAGGGAGAGGGAAAGGCAGGAGGGAGGGAGGCAGGGAGAGAAGGGGGGATAGAGAACAAGCACAAGAGAGCATATTGAGACCTGGCAGCAGGAGACTGAAGCAGTTGAACTGAGAAAAATATTTAAAATGTTTTGAGGTGATATATCCAACTCATTACCAAATTTGTTCAAAAATGTTTGTGCCAAAAAATACCTATAGTTAAAGGAAGGCTCGAAATAGGCACAGTTTAAGTTAATCTTTTATCCTTGCTTTTTCCTTAGCTCAAATAAAAAATGTCCTAAAGACAGTGGCTTAGTTACTCTTTTCTCTTTGCTGGGACGAATACCTGACGCGCAAGCTTAGGGAACGAACGAAAAGTTTATTTAACTCACAGTTACTGGAAGTTTCATAGTTTAAAGCAGCCTGAATTGCATAGCAGGACCTCGAGGCACTGCCTTCCCGCGCTACAGGGTATGGAAGAGAGGTGGGCACCTCCCTGTCCAGGATGATCCACATCATCCCTCCAAGGGAGGCCGCCAGGCAGAGGGCAGGGGGTAAGCACATGCTGTCAGTTTAACAGTTCCGCACCTCGCTGGCCCTGCCCCTCAAGCCCTGCCCTGGTCCTCTGGCTCCGCCCCTCGAGCTGCTTGCTTGACAGCTCCATGATTTACATAAGGGTTTGAGGGACAACTAGATACAAGCAAAGGCAAATGGTTTTTCTTTCATACAGTGACTGCAGGATGAAGTGATCTGTCCCTGGGCATTGAAAGCAGAGCCAGTTATGCTTCTGGGCCCAGGACTCCTGCCCCCCCATTTTCAGTGCGCTGGGTGTTTGCTGCTTCAGCCTTCTGGTCCCAGCTGCAATGTAGCACATTGCCTAGCTCCTGAGTTGGGGCAGTATCCATTGACTTCAATTACATACACCAGTTCAAAATATTTAGAATATATGGAAAAGTCTCTTTCTACTCAGACTCTGCCCCTCAGGTTCAGGAAAAGTCAGAACTGAGGATTCACTGTTTAGAACGGGTAGCTACTGGCCACAAGTGGCTGTTGAGCACTTGACATGTGAGTAGTCCAGTTACCATGTGCCCTAACTGGAAAATACAGACCAGAGTCCAAACTCTAGTATGAAAAGAAAATATGTAACACTGATAGCATGTCCAAATGATAATATTGGTGACCCACGGCCTTAAATTAAATTATTAAAATTGATATTACTTGTTTCTTTTGACTTTTTAAAAATGTAGCTAGCTAGACCATTTAACTTATATGTAAGACAGGTATTCTACTTCTGTTATACACAGCTGCCCTTTCAGTCATCGCTTAACCATACACTGCATTTAGCTACACATTGCCTTGTATTAACTCTGTCATATGGTATTCTATGATTTGATTCCATGTTCCCCTGTCTCCACCCCCTAAACTCTAAGCTGTTAGAGACAACTGCCCTATTGTTTTCTTGTTAAGCAGTGGATTTCGTCAACTTCCACTTTGGACAATGGAAAGAAAAAATGGATTTGTGCTTGGAGTGTTACTTTTTCCCCCAAAGGAATGGATTTTACATAGTTCTTAGTTTCAGAAAAGTGGATATTTTTCTCTCAACTACATTGTTAAAATCCATGGGATTTCCAGAGAGTAGCAAAACTTTGGACATACTTGCCCAGCAGCAAACAGTAGAGTTCATTAACATGGATGCTTACAAGTTGTCAGGCATCCTTTTTGACTCCCAGAAATCAGAAAATTCCAGATTAAGCAGACCTGCGCTTCACTTTCAAGGGCCCCTCTAATATACGTACAGGCATAAAAGGCACATTGGTCCAGTGGCTTCCATCCTTCAACCAGGGTGAAGAAGAGGGCCTGCCTACCATGGTGGGCAGGTAACTTCCAGGAACTCCTACTAGATACCCAGCATTCCCATGTTCTCTGGAAAGTGCTAAGATGCACCCTGGTTGGGCTTCACCTTTTACAACATCCTACAGTTTTGCAGCTCAGCTTGTGGCTGAACTGCAGCCTGTAATATCCAGGCTGGATCTATTATGCCTGAAGTACCGTGATTTCTACTGGTCCCCCAGGAGAATCTGACCTTTCTCTGTGTTTCCTGACCACAGGGTTCCTGAGCCACTGTTTTTGGTTCCCCTCTTAAGGAATGTACAAGAATGCACTCCTGGAAACGACCCTGTATCCAGGTAGATTTATGAGGTCTGGCTGTGGGAATGATCTCACTTCACTGATGACTTTTTCACCGTAAACAATTTATTGGGAATTCCCTCCCTTTGGTAACAACATGTGAGGTGAATGACTTTATGTTTGCAGTAGCTGGAAGGATTTATAGTGACAAAAATCTAGGAGCAACCAGCAAGAGCAAGGGTGGTTGCATCTGCTTAGGCCCTCAGGAACAGAACCACTGAAAATCCCCATGTGGCTGCTGAATCAAGGGAGACTGAGGCTGTAGGAAGGAGTCTTTGAATATTTTCTTTGGGTATCTAATTATTTCTAGGAGTTTGGGTTTGAGTTTAGGGGTAAGTAAGTGTAACATCCCATTGAAATTCAGTCCCAAAATCAATAGCTGGATTTCTGCAAGCCCATCAATGTCAGGTTACTGTTCCTACTCTATAAAATAAAAATAACTTTTCCCATAGGTGACCAGGTCCTGCAGTTTATGCCTGTTATCTGTGTATATTGACATAAGGGAGTGAAGAGGAGCTAGGTGGAGATCATCCTGGAGGTCTGGAGAATAGGGAAACTGGAGGAGTCAACGTCGAAGCCTGCGCATGAAGAATAGCATTTGCTACTGGCGCTTCCTTGAAAGACTATTCTGAGGACTCCTAGTAGCCCCCCTTCTCCTGGCCAGCAGTTGCCATGGCAACACAGCATCTGAGAACTTCTAATTACATCTGTCTGCTTCTCCTAGAACCCTATGGAGCCACACATATGGAGTCTTCATTTAGCCTGGAGTTTCTTGCTGGGTTTTAACCCCTTCTTCTTCTTCTTTGGGCTGGTGAATAATTATCAGGATGCTGGAAACTTGACAGCTGCTGTCCTGTTACACTGCCTTGGAAGATCACCAAGGCGTTGCCCCTGCTCTGTGCTGTAGACTCAAGCTACTGTGCTGTGCTGGGCCTCCCACCTCCATTTTGTTCTGATCGTCTCTGATCTTCCTGGCCTCTCGCCACCCTTTGTCTTCCTGTCAGATGGCCTCAGTTCTAGTTGGGCTTACAATTCCTTTTAATGCGCCCAGTCCCAGTGGAAATAGCCCACGTGGGCACAGCAAAGGCCTTGTGCTTCCCTCACCACTCATTTGCCAGTGTATTCTAACCCACTTGCAAGGTCTGCCCAGTGAGTGAGCCCCAGGTGAGTCCCCAGAACATTGTAGTAATGGAGGAAGGGACAGCAAAAGCAGCAGCTCAGTTTTCTGGCCTAAGGATACAGATCAGCCTACTTCCCTTTACCTCCCAAGACTGCAGGGCCCAGATTCCTCAGCAGAGTTCACACAAAGCAACTGTCTTGGATAATAAACCCATTCTCACTGTTAACTTTTGCCCTTTTTCCCACTTGCTTCTTTTTGTCTGCTTCTCCCGTGTGTAGGTCATCAAAGTGTCAGGCTAGTCTTTGGCTATTAATGCTCTACCTTCTTTCTGTGTCCATCAAATTCTCATTCAATCAGCATAGCATAGCTAAATTATGCATTAATTGTGGACAAGGAGATGAGTAACAGCCATTTCAGCTCCCTATTGTCCTCCTGCCCAGCCCATTCCATCACACATACACACACACACACACGCACACACACACACACACACACACACACACACGTCTTTCTGTGGCTCTACGACAATCTCAAATGAAATTCCAAATATTTATGGTCTGTTTGGAAAGATGAAGTCTTTAGACCTTTTCCCCAGAAAATATGAGGGAATAGCCCCAAAAGATAGTGGGCACCATGCTGCCTTTCTGCCCCTTCCAAGCCTAGGGCAATTTGGCTCTATGTTTTTTTTTTTTTTTTTTTTGTACCAAGGATAGAACTCAGGATCTCACACTTGCCAGGCAGGTGCTTATGTCGCTGAGCTATTTCCCCAGTCATCTTGCCCTTTTGTAATTCAATTGAGTTTGACTGAGTGTCACAGGGCACTATACTGGGACCTGCAGAAAGAATCTAAAATCTAATTTTTGTTCTGTAGGAGCATAAGGTTAGTTAGAAAGATGGAATATGAAGTTATCTGAAAGTTAAATTACTTCCAAAAATGGTCAAAATGAGTCCATAAATGAAGGAATCAAAGGTCAAGGAAGGAGGATTTCATACCAATCATAAAGAAAAGGTCACTGGGAATGCAGTGGTATAACCTGAGCCAATCCTTAAAGGACAAGAAGGATTTCCACCAGCAAGACAATAAATCAGACTTCCCAGATGGTGACATTATTTTTTAAACTGGTCTTGAGGGACATTCTCTGCCCATCTGAAGGTTAAAGGAACATTGAACAATACCTGGTGGTGTTGACATTTTCAAAGGGTAATGAGCTCTCATTTCAAAATGTGAAACCTCAGGAGCCCTGTACTCTTATTTTAGGCTGCTCATGACTTAAATCTGCCATGGCTAGCAGCTCTGCTCATGGAAACATCTCATTGCTCTATGTAGCCAGAGACTCTGAGAAGGAAGACCTACTAAAGATGAGGCCAGAGGTCTTGAAGCCATATACACAATGAAGTCACCCAGGAGAGAGAAAAAGACCCTGGGCCACGCACTAAAGATTTTGTTAAATATGCCTGAAGAGATGCTGATAGATGACAATGTTGGGCAACCAGCTCTGTGCCAGGTCACATGAGCGACCTTGGAGAAGAGTGGCTTTGCTTTCAGAGTAGAGGGAGCTGTGTGCAAATGGCAATTATAAAAAGGAGCTGTGGCGGTAGTGGGGAGAATACTCCAGTCTTTACCACAGTAGATTCCTTCCCCAGTGGATATGGGTGTCAGTATCCACCCAGGGACTGCCTTTGTACTTTGGGCAAAGTCAGTGGGTCAGAGAACTAAATGCCTACAGGTTATGTCCATGTCCCTTTGCCTCAGTCACATCAGAGCAGTAAATCCTGCATGCCATTACAAAGTCTAAATAATGAATCCCCGTTGGTTCTGGGAAGAGAAACTTGCAGAGGCAGTGGGATGGCTTGTTTGGAATGAAGTGCTGCCAACATCCAAAGATACTGGTCCGGATGTGGCAGGTGCTATGGGAGGTGCTTATAACCCTGGCTGTCCAGAACCCTTGTACATCTGCCCTGGAACCTTCTTATATCTGTGAGTTAAGGGTGTGGGATTTAGGTGTGTGGGATTTTTGTGTGTGTGTTTTGGGGGAGACTTTCGATCGACCATTTTCCTTGAACTACATGTGGAAATAATTAGAGCATGAATGCTGACTAAATGTGAGTCCTGGCAGTCTCAGACATACTTTAGTGACAGGTTCTTGGCAGGAATGAAGACTTGTGAATCTCCTGTGAATTTCCTTTCCCCATCGCCCCATTTCATGCAAGGCAAACTAGAATGAAAACTTTATTAGTAGCACTCTAGGAGCATTGAGGGTTCCAGCCATTCACCAGGAGCGAAATCAGAGCACTCATTTGGGTTCCATTACTGTTTCATTGGCTTCCTCTGTCATGACCCAGGAGAGAATGCAAAGGTACTGCTTATGACAATCCTCTGACTATGAGAACCAACATTAATCCCAGCAGTGAAATCCTGAAACACCATCGGGAACTCTGTGTGTATCCAGTCTCCTGGTTTGGGCATTTAAATAAGCTTCCTTCGAAGGTTAAAGTTTGATATTCAGGATCGTCTGAAATGTAAACTTGTTGAGCTTTCTAGCTAACAGAATTCTAGCAGTGTAAGAGACTTCAGTATCATGTGGAACCCCTGTGTTTTGTAGATGGAAAAACTGAGGCCCAGAGATGTCAAGCCCCTTCCTAAGTCACTGCGCTAGAAGCAGAGATGTGTCCGGGGCCTGTGTCCAGCCTCTTTCACATTTGCACATCAGACCTCACCGCCTCTGCCTGGGCTCTGGCCTCTGAGTCACTGGCTTAGGCTTCTGCAGAGGTTTAAGAGCTTTTCTCTGGGTGGGGGTGCTGCTGTTTCATCCCAGTATTTGCCAAGTCATTGCTCATGTAGTGGTGTTCCTCATCATCCACTCGTCCCCGGAGAGCATTCCAGACTAACTGGCCCTCTTCCCGGTTTTCTGAATGCTCCTTCTCTGGTTTCTTCACTACTGGGCCTTCAGACCCCTCAGATAGTTGCACAGGGTCTGAACCCTGACCTGTGCTCTACTTGCCAAGCCATGTGCCAGCCTGGCCACATAGTGCAATTGCCCAAAGGAGCGGATCCCTTTTCCAATTTGTAGAAAGACCGTGTGGGCTGGGCAGCCTGTTCTGCTCTGTGTGAGCCACCCTCAGCCTTCCGTCCCACCCTTTCTTCCTGAGCTCACTGGTTGCTGCCCTGCCCCTGTGTCTCACTCCTACACAAATGATATCCAGATGTTCATCTTTCAGCTCTCAGTGGGATGTGTTACTGTCCCCTTGGAGTCCTATCTGTACCTGACTCAGGGAGGCCTGCCCCACCCTCACTCAGCGTCTTCCCAGGGCTCTGCCTCTCAGAGACTCCACTAGCCTTCCGGGTCCTCACAGCCACAGAGCTTGGCAGGTCCCCAAGTTTCCCCTTTTCTCTCTGTCTAGTATGTTGTCAGACTTTTTTTTTTTTTAAACTAATATTTATTTGACTTTTAGTTAACAGATTAATTTCTGAGCCACATTATAAATAAAATGAAAAAACTGCATCATACATGAACTATATTCACATCTTTGAACATTATTTGCTTCTGAAAGGCATAGTCAGTGTGTGTGTGTGTGTGTGTGTGTGTGTGTCTGTGTGAGAGGTTGGCACACACCAGCACTTGGAGGCTGAGGCAGGAGGATCACCACAAGTTTGAAGCCAGCCTGGGTTACATAGTTCAAGGCCAGGTTAAGCTACATTGAAACTCTGTCTCAAAAAAAAAGGCAGTTGTGACTTTTACTGTCTGTTCCATATATTTTATGTATTTCTAGTTCATTGATCCTAAAAATGCACTGAAATCAGGATGAATTTTATGACCAGTGGCTGCCCGTGTTTCATCAGCAACACTGTGCTCAGTGCTATGTAAAATGATGGCACTGTTTTGAGGGGAGGTTAAATTTGATGAAGGATAGTCCACAGTAAGGCTAAAAAAGAGAGGGCGACACTAGGAAAACAGTGACTTTTCCAGGGCTGGAGGTAGTTCTACCCAGGCTGCAGGCATGAGTCTCCTGACTTCCAACTCCAAAGCTGCTCAACTAAAGTTTCAGAATACTTTAGCTGGAATTTGGAGTCTGTGAGTCTGATGACCATAATTTCATGTGTCACTACAATGTTGCTCTACATACAGTATTCATCCATCCTTTTTAATCTGGGAGTAAAACGGAGCTACTTTTACCCCAAAGATTGGAACTTGGAGGCAAAAATCATATGAATGAGCTTTTTAATCTCTGAGGTGTAATGGCATGAGAGTTTTAATATAACCTCCAGTCTTCACAAAATAATTTTAATACTTTGTTCCTGACCTAGCAGCATCGTGCCTTGCGACATTCCTGTACATACATTTGCATTTACCCAAGCACAGATATTAAAAGTAACAAGCAATTTTTTATACAAGAGTAGACACTGCACACTATTCTTTTCTTGAATCATTTTTGCTACATAATAAGTTGCAATTACCTATCAGTATAATGTTACTGATCTCTAGAATACACTTCAAACTGGGAAGTGTGGCAACTCTACTGAGAAGAGAGCTTACATGTAAACCTACGTGTAACTTAACACGTTAAATGCTTTGGATGATTTTTTTGTTTTGTTTTGTAGCTGTTGTGGATAGGAAAGATAAAAAAATCCAGCATTCAAAGACCCTAGAAACTTAGTTTTGTAATTGACAAAAAATAGTAACTTACTTGTTAGAGTGCTGTTGAATCAACCTTGTTATTCTTGGGAACTGTGTGCTGGATATCTCCCTACTGTGTCTGTGCCTCTACTACCTTATATGAGCTCTTGGCTGGTTTCCTCATACTCCCAAGTTTTCCTTACCTACTTCCTACTGTGTACCACTGCCTCCTTAAAACATTTCTGCTTGGGGTTCAGAACACTCCTACAGAAGATCTACTCAGATCCTTCATCCTTTGCTTCACCAAATCCCTTTTCTCCTAGGAAGCCAGCTCTCCTTGATTGGGCCTTGTAACTTCAGGACCACCTTGGCCTGTGTGCCAGTTTTGTTTCCCCAGCAGGTAGAGAGAGGCTACATCCTCTGCGCCTTTGGGTTTGTTCTGCGGCACTACCACCATATCTGCTTTTATTCTTGTTTCCTCAACTGTGCATTTTACTGCGTTTTGATGATTTGCATCGAACATGCTGACAGGGGCTGTAGAATCACCTGTTTGTCCTTCATGGGCCTTAGACTGATGACTGAGGAGCAGTAAATGAATACTGTGTTCATACCTAACAGGTGAATTCAGGGCAGATGTGTATTCTCTATTAGAAGATTTCATTCATCCAGGCATCCCCAGGAAATGAAGAGTGAAATTATGAAATTGGAGAGGCCTTACAAAATCATCGCTGGGAAAATGACAGGATTTGGGGAGCTCCCAGGAGTCACAGGGAGGATTATAGGCAGACACTGCTTGCTTCATATGGGGAGCCTGAGGAGCTCCTGTGGCAGCTGCAGAGCACTCTTGGTGGAGACTCCCAGCTCCCCACAGGACACAGGAACCTGAAGCATGAGGGCAGAAACACCTTCTTCAGGGCTGGAGTCCCAGCCACCTGGGTCAGTCACATTGCAACTCTGCAGGCTGCAGGTTCTTTGAGGCAAACAGGAGCCAACCATCTGGCCTCACAGATCTTGAGAGATTGTTTTCCCACATGAAAGGGCCTGACATGTTTCTGACTCTGTATGTGCTCACTGAACATTACCTGCTCCAGCTCTGACCAGCAAAACTTACTTACTGTTACATAGCAACAAAGCACCCAGCTTATTGAACTCTGTCTGGGCTTCAAGGAAGACTGAAGCACATGGGACCTGGACAGAGGCCTCATGGAGCAGGCAGGAGCTGGGAGGGACAGAGGCAACTTGGATTGTTCAGACTAAAAGGCAAACAGAGAATGTGACAAGATCTAGAAAATAATAAAAGATTAGGCAAGCAGCACTGTCCCATGAGAAGTTTGAACACAGTCATTTCTAGGACGCAGTGCACCACCACTTGCTGCATAGAAAATGTCAGAAAGTGTTATATTCTATAGGCTGTGATAGAACTGAATGTGGGAGTTGGCTCAGAGGAGAACTAAATAATGCTTGATTGGCAGGTATACACTAGATACTTTTTCCTGAAAGCCAATTCTCTTGGAGCCATGACCCCCTTGTTTGGATGCCATAGTACCTAGCCCTACTTTCCTAAGGATATCTTGAATTCCACTGTCATTAGCTACTAATGCTGAACTGAATGGACCTCAAATAATATTGCAAGTAGTTTGTATTTATTTTTCTTTTTTTTTTTAAATGGATTTGGTGTAGGGTCTCACTACACAGCTTGGACTTGTGATCCTCCTGTTTTTAGCCTCTCTAGTGCTGGGCTTACAGGCATGTGCCACTATGCCTGGACTCTGTCACCAGCTCAGCAGGACCGAGGGTCAAATCCTGGTTCCTACACTTGCCAAAGTAAACACTTAGTCCGCTAAGTTATCTAACTGGCCCCGTATTTATTTTTAAACAGCTTTACTGAAATATCATTGGGACATGAATTTTTATACACTCAAGTTGCACAGCTTGAAGTTTTGATTTGCATATATTGTGAAACTATCACTGTAATCTGACACATCCTTTGCCTCTGCATAACCCCCGTCATGTGAATTATGATTTATGATCTATTCTCTTAGCCAATTAAAAGTACCTCTAGTAGTATAGTTAACAATTTGCTTACAAAGCAGTGTGGTTAATAATTCATTTACAAATTAAGTAGTATATTTAACAGTATTATATATTTGTACAGTTTTCTCATTTGGGCATACCTGAAACTGTATCCTCTAATGACATTTAATATAAAAATAATTTATTAGACATTTTCTCAAGCAGGACACTGTTGGTTCTGTGGGAAGCCAATGAGAACAGGGCAGTTAAAGTCTACTTCATGAGGTACATATGTAGAAAATCTTAAACAGGGCTCTGCCTAAACAGACTGAAGGACCAAAATCAATAATTGAAAATATTGTTTCTGAAGAAAATAGTAGGGTGAATGGAGATTTCCAAGAAGCTAATTAGGCATCAGTTTCAGTCCCATTACTTGTGAGGCCAATTCTAGGGCCCTGTGGCCAGTTCTGTCTTCATAGACGTGTTTTCTCTTTCCTACAGGAGGGCCTAAGTTGTTGAAGCTTCAAACCACACCAAACCAGGGTCTGGCACAGGAGCACTGACCTTGAGATGAGGGATTGGTTGTGAACACACACAAAGGAGAGATACACCTCCTTCCCTAGCAACATCAACATGTTCTGTTTCAAAGTAAAAAACCTGAGATTCAGCAAGGTCATGCAGTGCTTCAGCTAGATTCCAAGGACCTGCAGGGGTCTGCACTTCCTCTTAGCTTTCTAGGGCTTTGCTACAGAATTCCATCCCAAGATGACTGCCTGGGGACAGGGAGCAAGCATTCGATCCTGGGGAACCACTACACGCATATACTGGTTCTCTGGATTCTTTTGTCCCTAGTTCCATGTACTCTGCATACTTGAGGGCCCTCCTCACCTATGAAGTTTCCATGACTAATTCCAGCGAAGCCAGGCTTTTCTCACGTCAACAAAGCTGCTCTATCACATAATAGAGACAAGCGGAGCCAAAGTTTCTCCTTGGCACAAGCAGGGCTGTTTTGTCAAGAAAAAAAAAGGTGGGAAGGAGGAAAAGAATGGACAGAGCTGACCTAGTTCACCTTAGTGAAATGACATTATGCTAAGCTGACAGTTTTATGGCTTCACTTATAAGCTTTCTCCCCTGCCAAAGCACTCTGCTCTTCCAGAAATTCTTTTATTTCAGAAAACTTTTTTAAGATAGTTAAACCATATTTTATGCTCAGGCTTAATGCTCTTTAGCCTAGAGATTCAGACACTGTATCACTTCTACTTATGATTTTGTAAACAATTTGCTTTTCCATCTGCTTTCAAAAGGTCTGCTTTGCTTGCAATAAATAAATTAATTAATATAATATTATAATAATAATAATTTCCATTGTGTAAGACTTTGGACTCAAAACAACACCTTTCCTGGACTTCATTTATAAACAGGCAGTTAAGAGAAAAAGATTGGAATTAAAGTCTCAAATTTAACTGTTAGATCTTTAATTGTTAGATATCACAACGCTTATTTGTAGTTATGAGTCTTCCTTTTCCTCATGGAATCTCAAATCAGACAACCACTGTAGGTAACTCCTACCTGCCCCATATTAAAAGGTTTAGAGTAAAAAAGTGGAAGCAAAAATTACATATTCATCAAAACTGCTGAACAAGTATAAAGTATCTTTATTACTATTCAGTGATTGACAGTTGCTCAGAGAAAGTCTTTCCCTGGTAAAAGTCTGAAATGAGTTTCTGACAAAATAAGGGAATTTGCAGTGTGGAAATGAACTCTTGGACCAAATCCCCAGAGCTGGTTTGCTACATACATCATGAAAACAACAGAGGAGAGTCCGAGCTGGGCAGCACAGCCCTCACCACTGTCCCCTTTCCCTACAGCTCCTTCCAGAAACCGAAGCCCTACCAGGGCACAGGGACTCTGATATCAATTGTTAAGACCCACCTTGGTCACCACCACCTCCTGCTACCCCAATTCATGTCTTTCCCTGGTCCTGACCCCTCACCATCCTGAGCACCTTCAAACTATGTTCACCCCTCTGCAAGGTGCACTTCTCTCTCACTCAGATGGGTCAGGCAGCAGATGAGTAAGACTTCCTGCCTTGCTAAGGAATGTCTAGGAGTCTTGGGGCTGCATCTAGCACTGTTGTGGCTTCCTGAGAAGGTGGGGCTCAGAGAAAGATTTTCAATGACAAAGATGCCATCTTTCTGGAGAAAATCCTTCACTGTTTTTAATCTCAGTATTAAAGTATGCCCATGAACGAGGAGACCTGGGGAGCGCTTTGAGGACCACAGAGGGGGACATTGCTTCCTAACCCATCTGACCCTCCAGCCTGTAGTCTTCTTCCACCCCCTACTTTATTTCTCACTGGAGACCAGAGCTGGGCTGAGCTGCAGGAGCTGAGCCTGCAGGTCTGCATTGCGGCTCTGGGCTGTGTGAGACAGAGAGAGGTTGCCACCTATTGACAGACGCGTCACCTGCAAAGAGGAATGATTGTTAACTAATGAATTCCTATTACCCATGCTCTGCAGACAGCCCATGGGGGTTCCTGGACCCTTCACTTTTTCTACTCCATCAATCCTGTTGCTCTCAATATTTCTTTTCTATCGTAAGGGAGGACATGGAAGAATGAGGACTCAAAAGCCCCAGAGGGCAATGAACAACATCTCAGTAGGAAAAATGAACTGTCACTGTGGTAACAGCTACTTTCTGTTGTGTGGTAGGCACTGTGCTGCATATCATGCACTCTGGACCCTGGCAGCAGTCCTCTGAGGATCAGCGTTCTCACTTGGTACACAGGGAAACTCAGGTTTAAACACAGTACAGGCCTTGTCCTTGACCTTTGAAAATAATTCAAATCTCTGAGGCACTTTCCTCGGCCACTTGTTAGTTACCTAATTCACGTCCCCCATTATTATTTCCTTAGTCTTATTCTGAGTAAGAAAATTAAAAAAAAAAAAAAACATTTTTCATTTCATTGAGTAGAATTGTAGTTCTATCTTCTTCTATGTTATTCGACCACTAACCCTCAGTTCCTTCAACTGTGAAATGAGGCTGGTAATGATATGTAATCATGGAGTTATTGTGATTTGTGTAATAAGTCATTTAGCAAGTCAGGCATTGATAAGCAGGAACTTAGCGTGAGATCTGAAAATCTGGGTTGGAGTCTGAGCTATTATAATTTTTAGTTTTGGGGGTCTTGGGTAAACCCACCTGACTGTTCTGATACTCAGTTTGCTCCTCCATAAAATAGAGCTAATAACAATATACATAGTCATTATATATATATATATATATATATATATATATTTAAAATAAAATCAGGTATATGAAATGCTTCATAAATTTTAATTGTACTATTAAATACTGTTCTCATTTAAGTAAAAGGTATTTCTCCAAATAGATTTTTGGGGAGCAGTTTTGGGGAGGTAGCTTGGGTTGAGTTCAGTTATTAAGGAAACATTTTTATTTGTAATGCTCACTAAAAGAGAGACAGAGAAAGAGAATGGGGCCCGATAACTGCCACCAGCAGTTCTGCAGGCAGCACTGAAAAATATTTCCATTAATCACACTTTTTATAGGTAGCTTGGTTTGTGGTCTGTGGTACTCCCCAAGTATATTGTATCATTTTATCTTCACAGGACAGGACTGCTAATTCCTCCTCTTTAACAGATGAGGAAATGTTAGTCTCAATGAATTCAATGACTAGTGGGGACACACAGCCAAGGGACATCTGTGGGGTTGGTCAGGGGAGGTAGGTGCTGTGTGTCCCTGAGTGCAGGATTATGCATGCATTTGTGTCTGTAGCTCATGTGACAGCTCCACAGGACTTCGTTGTCTAATGGAGGAGAGGGACAAGATTATCCCAAGGTTGTTTTTTTTTTTGTTGTTTGTTTGTTTGTTTTTTTATCACTGGTAGCTTTTTCCTCTTCCTTTTTAGTGTTACTTTACCTTCTTCCCACAAGAGGGCCCAATCTGGACATTACGCCTGATTTTTATCTGCACTCGCTGTTTAGGAAACAACTTTCTTCAGTGCCCCCAGCATTCTGGGAATTTTCTTCTTTTCTTCCCTTGCCTTGCCACTTTATTGAATTCGCCTTAGCAACATGCACAAAAGAATTGGTTTAGTAACAGCATGAGGACCAATGAAATGAAAGCATGCAAATAACTTGTAGACCAATGGGAGCCCTTCTTGCTCCAAGTGGTTTTATGCCAAAGAAGAATAACTTGGAATTTGCTGTGCAGCCTCCAGGTGGCAGCAGACTGGCTGTATTTGGCACAGGTCCTTGGCTCTCAAGCCTGTATTTTTTTCATTAATTTTTTAGTCCTACTCTGAAATATGCAGCGCTTACTGGTAGAAGAATTTTTACTGTTACAGCCCAGTGGGTGAATATGACTGAGAGTGAGGAATTTTGTTTTTGCCACAGTTAGTCCCATGACTGCAGCCTAGCCCCTGACATCTTTGTTTTTTCAGTCACCCGCAGCCCTGTGGGTATATTTCGGCGGTCCTGGTGATTCTTCTTTCCCAGCTGCTTAAGGAGAGGGGCTGGAGAAATTGCATTCCCTTCATCTAACCGCCACTACTGCTGGACTGAGTGGTGAATGAAGTGGAGTTGGTTTTCTGCCTCCCATGACAGGAAGCAAAGGGCATGCCTCCAACACATTAGTGCATATTCTGCCCACGTTTTCAGATGGCATAGACTGAAACCATTCCCTGCCTTGTCAGTTCAGCTGCCCATGTCTGAAGAGGAATTCTAACTGGAAAGGCTTGAAGGTGTTCTGACCTTTAGGTGTTTTTACTCTCCTTGGAGTAGCTCAGTGGTCCCAATCTTAAAGCCAGAGCAGACATGGACAGGGACTGAATACCAACCAGTAGCAAATGCCTATTTCTATAATTTAGCATCCTTCTCTTGCCTTTTTCAGTAGTATTACATTTTATACCATTCGGTGGGTTTTGATCCTTGAGATGCTTGTGTTTCTTTCCAGTGTTTCCATTTCTGCTTGGCTTAGTGATCTCAGCCTTCCAGAATCATATAAAGCTTCAGAAAGAATCACATTTTCAGAAAGAATTATTTGATTCATGTCTTCTCTTTCCAGCTTGCTGGGCTCCTGTTGGCACATATCTCTCCCTGCTAAATATCTGCTTCCTGATGATTATCAAACGTCTTTAGAATCAGGCCTATCCTTTGTGTATCCATTCGGTTTGTAATGTTGGCATATAGGAGATACGCTCAATAAACTTTTAAAAAGAGAGGAATAAAGGAATGCTTGATCTTGGAAAGTCAATCTTAGGAAGTCAGAGGTACCTGAACATGGGCCAGAGCAGTGTCTGTGAGCACGGTATTGTCCAAGGGGGACAACTTAGGGCAGATCACACCTCCTCAACACTGCAAGCTGCAATTCCAGAGCAAAGTCTAAGCCTGAAACTAATCATCACTACTGGCTCAACCCATGGTGGGCTCACTTCAGTAACATGATTTCCTTTGTGATTTGTGTTTTAGGAAGAAATAAGGAGCAAATCCAAGATTTGTGCCAATGTGTTCTGTGGAGCCGGCCGGGAATGTGCAGTCACAGAGAAGGGAGAGCCCACTTGCCTCTGCATCGAGGTAGATCCTGGTGGAGGGACCAGAGGACAGCGGCCAGAGCCAGTCCCGGGCATGACTCCTGATTTCCTCATCTTTATAGAAACACACTTTATCTCTGTGAAAGATGTAGATGTTTTTCCCTGTGTTTATAAGTCCAATTTCTGTTTTTTAATGCAGGCATTTCTTTTGCTTTTATAAAATTTTAACTATATAAGATTTTTAAATTTAAAAACCTAATTCCTATGTATGATATAGGCATTGATATAGACATAAAATTGAACAATCTTTCCTTATATTTCTCTAATTCCACTAATCAGTGGTAGGTAACTGACATTGACAATTTGGTATATGTTGCTGCAATTTTTTTTCTCTGTGCTAATATAGACATAATTCCCATTTTATATACAATATATAATGATTCCCTCTATTTTATACAAAAATGATATTATAGGCTGATGCATTCCTTGAAAGTATAGGTCCTTTCTACAAATAAATACAACCAATTCAGTCCCCACATTCAAGGCCCTGATACACTACTTCCAAAAGGAATGTCTCCCAGTGTTGAAACCTAACAGTTGATACTGTCTGGGATCAGCTTGCCTCAAGAGGTCTTCACTAGAGTGCCCTGGCTGAGGATGGTGACATGAGCTCAGCCTTACAATTGATCTGGAAGCTTGGTATCTACCCTCAGTGCAGCCATGTGCAGTTGTATGATTTTCAGGAAACTGATGCCCATGAAATGCCCTGAAGAAACAGCTCATGTTTGGTTTTGCTTAGCATGCAACACACAGTAGTAATTCCAAAGTAAATAATGGCTAAGTGAATAAAGGAAGTTTACCTTTCTGGGCTGTAGTATTTCAGTCTATAAAATTGAGGAAATGAGTTACCTTCCAGGTCTAGGGTTTGTTTCTTTTTATCACATATACTCTTTATTTTGTCTTTTCTTTCTTTCTCTTTTTCTTTCTTTCCTTTTTTCTTGTATCTGCTTTTTGTTTGTTCTGGTCTTTTCATTAGATCTGAGATATACTGGTTTCCCCTCTCTTCCCTCTTAAAAGCTATAAAAATATCAAGAAGAAAAACTGAGCTTGCCTGTGATCTTGGCCATCTCAACAGCCAAAGTGGAACTTGGCTGCCAAGTGCACGTTGCTCCATATCCCTGCCTGTAACTGCATTCTGTAGTTCTTCACCCCACCCACAGCCTCACAATTGTGATTGTGGAAAATGAAATGACTCCAAGTACTAAGCACAGCAAGAAATTTGTACAATTAGGCCTCAGAAGAATTTAGAGTATGAGAGACACACATACAGAGAGAGAGAGCGAGGGAGAAGGATAGGGAGAGGGAGAGGGAAAGAGAGAGAATGAGCCTGTGCCTGCACCTGCTTTTAGTGCTCCCATTTTTTGCTCTGGCTATTTTATGTCTTAGAATCTCACAATGTCAAGAGATCAGGGCATGCAAAGATACTGAGTTAAGTTTTTCCAAAGTTATGGTTCAAATTGCTCACTTCCTAATAAAATGCCCTTTCTGGAAATTCTGTAGGATAAAGGGTTGCCTTAGCCCGTTTGTGTTGCCATAACAAAATGCCTAATAGACATTTAGTTCTCAGGCCCTGGAATTCCAAGATCAAGGCACAAGTACACTTGTGAGGGTCCCTTCCCTATGTCCAATATGTGCCTTAAATGCTGCACCCTCACGTGGGAGAAGGAAAAAAAGGAGAAGGGGGCTGAGCATTGTGTGAAATCTCTTTTATAAAGGCTCCTAATCTCATTCACAAAGAAGGAACTTTCTTGACTCACTTAGCTCTTAAAAGTGACTTCTTGCTATCATTGCGTCTAGGACTGAGTTTCAAAGTGAATTTAGGTGGAGATGTAGAAACTTAAGCTGTAGTAGGGTGTTTCTTCAATAAATGGAATGTGTGTGTGCGTGTACATGCGCACACGCGTGGATGCACTAGTGCACAGGCCTACACAAACATCCTCCCGTGGGTCTATTACAGCAATGCAAACCTCACAAGAGGCCTGTGTGTGGCAGTAACGGCAAGACCTACCTCAACCACTGTGAGTTGCATCGAGATGCCTGCCTTACTGGATCCAAAATTCAGGTGGATTATGACGGGCACTGCAAAGGTAAGGCACACTGTCAGCACTCCAGGCTGCAGACAGAGCACGGAGTGGCAGAGCATCACATGACCACTTGACTTTGCCACCATATAGAATCTCTAACTCTGGGTGGCCCTCCACTTAACAGGAGGAGGTGTGAGATGAGGAAGGCAATTCAGTTGCCATAAAAAAACCAAAGTAGGAAACAAATCCCATACTGAGGCCATAGCAAAAGGAAAAGTGCAGCCATGGTGGAATATGCCTATGATCCCAGCATTTTCTCAAGCTGAGGCAGAAAAGCTGCAAGTTTGAGCTCACTTTGGACAACTTTGCAACTCCAGAGACTCAGTCTCCAAATAAAAATAAGAGAAATGACTGAGAGTATAGCTCAGTGAAAAGGTACCGGGTTCAATCCTTAGTGCCCAGAAAAGAAAAATTAAAAATAAAATATTAAAGAAAGGAAAAGAAAAAAAGATTAAAGACAAAGTGATAAAAAACCTACAAACAGGCCCCTTTGCTAAAGGCAGTTTTAATCCTAGAAATATGCAGCTGTTTTCTATGTACTTTGCGTTGCACATTTTCTTTTTCTGTCTTGCAGAGAAGAAACCCGTAAGTCCCTCTGCCAGTCCAGGTGAGTGCTGGCATTTCCTGCGGTGTACATGCCTCTTGGGGGTTGGGGGAATTTTTTTTTGCGATGGAAATGCCTGTGGAGCTCACAAGATCTTTTGTATGTGCCAGAACTTGTGACCCAGAACTGGCCACTCCTCCACACAGCTCAGGAAAACTGCAGAATTGTAATTTTGGGTGCTTGCCAACTATAGCAGTGGGCAGGAGCGGACCATTAGCTCTCCACCATTTCTGCTGAGTGGTGGTTCCACTACAAGGGCAGGAAACAAAAGTCCTCCCTTCAGCATTGTCTGCCCTGTGTTCCTGGGCCAGCGAAAGTATGAGGCTGAGGGAAGGGGCCTATGAGAAGGGGTGATTGGAGGGGCTAATAAGGGTTCTGTGGTTTCCTGTTAAAGTAAATTAAAATTTCATTGTGACTTGTAGCTATAGGCCCCTTTACCTTCCTTACTCTCCTCCCATTTTCACAGCAGCCTGGTGAGGTTGACCTCCCTATAATTCACCTTGCAGGTGAGGAAATGGGCTGAGAGAGATTAAGCTTTGCCGCCTCGCACAGCTAGGCAGGGCAGAGTGAAAAACATTCATGTGTCTCTTCTGGCCCTGCGCCCTTGCCCCACTCCAGTGTATGTTTCTCCCCAAGATTTCCTTCTGCTGAGCTTTTTCTGCTCTGCTCCCATCCACCTGGCTCGCAGTCCCACCTGTGGCTTTGCTCACAGCAGCTGCGCAGAGCCAGGCCGGGACATGGCCCTTTTTTGGCCTTTTTTCTGTTGCATATGGTAGAGGATTGTGCTAGTACAAAAATTTAAATGGAAGAAAGCTTTAATGAACCTAGTAGTTGGTGAGAAAGGGGGGAAAAACAAATGCAATGACAACAAGAATTATAACACTGTCATTTGTTTGTGTGCTGTCTGTGTTCATGTTGGAGCAACAGAACAGCTTTAGTGACTGCTTTTCCCCCTCAGCTTCCTAAAGTTAATGAAGATGTCCCGTACTTTGCAGCTCTGTTATTTTCTGACTTTAGCAAAATTTTTGTTTCAACACTCTCAGTCTTTGTAAATGTTTTAGAGACATGAGCTTGACTCTGGGGTTAGATGTGTCCCAATTATGTGCTCAGAGTGTGATCATCCTGTGCCCCCAGCATGCAATGAAGGCTGATTCTGATGACTCAGGCAGTGGCCCCATGGTTGTGGGGCCAGATGACACTGGGGTCACTGACGCCCAGATGACACACCTCCCTTTTCCTGCAGTCGTTTGCTATCAGGCCAACCGTGATGAGCTCCGGCGTCGCATCATCCAGTGGCTGGAAGCCGAGATCATTCCAGATGGCTGGTTCTCTAAAGGCAGCAACTACAGTGAAATCCTAGACAAGTATTTTAAGGTAATCAGAGGCAGGGTCTAGACTGTTCAGTTCCAGAGAAGGGGAAACTGCCCCTTCCCGTTGCCTGACCATGAGGCAGCATGCACCTGCTTGGAGTCCTTGCATGTTTCCTCATCGTCGATCATTCCACAAGGCTGAAAGTTGTCTGGCGATGCACTTGATCAAGGGGAGGCCAGCAGTGAGCCCTGGTATCCAGCCCACAAGGGCTGCTTCTGTTGGGCAGTTAAACCACAGCTGCTTTGGAGAGGCTGTCAAGAAGAAATATAGCTGTGCTCTGACCTTTCCCTCCTGTGCTGCCTTACAGAGCTGACTGCTGATACAAAGGACCACTGGGCCCCACCAGCCCCAAACCTCATCAGCCTCTTTTCTGCCCAGTTTGACGTTTCTCTAAGTTACTGTACTGACCACTCACAGCCTGCAGGGTTTCTTCAGCAGGAGCCCCTTGGACTGGCATTTGACGGACCCAGAGGTTCTTTGTGAACCTTCCCAGTGCTATGGTGCATCCTATCCAGTGGAAGAAACAAAGTTCTGATTAAAGCCAGGAGAGATGCTGCTTTCAAACAGGAAAGGAAGGAAGTGGTCTAAGATCTTTCTGAAAGCCCAAGAGCCCTAGAAGAAGCAGTTGATGACATTTGTGGATGGGTGACAATAACACTTGCGCATAGGAACGTCACATGCAGATAAGCACATCACATTCAGAAGTACAGATACATGAACATAGTCATCCGCAGACAGGCCAGAGACATGCCACATAGAGAAACATGCTACACATATGCATCCAGGCACCCATGTGCCCACAGGTCCCTTATAATTTTCAGAAGTACAGCTTTAACTTTTTGCCTTGGATGCTCATCTTGAGGCCCTGCCCCCCCTTGCCTGATCCCAGAGCCTGCTGTTCCTGGCCCTTGCCAGCCAGCTGAAACTCTGGAAGGGCTCCAGATACTTGAGAGACTTCCTGGCAGCCCCCAGGCCACTCTGCATTCTCAACACCCCTCTGTCTCATCTGTGAATTCTTTCTAATTGGCATTATGAACCTCACAGACAGAACAATGCTGGGGTGGGATAAAATGGGTATTTGATTATTTAAGATTTTTTTCTGCTGTTGTTTTTAGATAAGGTTTCTCTCCCCTGTAGGAGAAGTGAAATCTCTCTGGAATCCACATTTTTGAGAGCATGACCAAATGAGATCCCAGCCCTTCCCACTCTGTTCTGTGTCAGTCACTCCACAGGAGAGCTCTTGCCTCAGGGTTGTTTCCATTCTACAAAGAAAGATACCACACTGAGATCAGTCCTGGGACACCACAACTCAGCCATCCTAAGAGAAGACTCTAGGCAGGCAAGTTGTTCCCTGAGCTCAGACCCACTGATGTTAGAAGCATGCACACAACACAGCCTTTGAAAGTAACCTGATTGGCTGTAGTTGCCAAGTTCAGGGTGCCCACAGGGGCCCTCCATAGTGGGTCTGCAGTAGGGCAGAACGAAATTCCTCCCACATTCTGTGAAGAGGCCCTGGCGATGTTGGGGTCTTTTAGGGTTGTTTCTCTTGCCTCCAGCATGCAATATTTGTAATCAAGAAAATCCTTTGCTCTTAAGAATGCTTGTTGGCCAAACTGGCTTAATTACTCTTTCTTAATTAATCAAGACCTCACAAGGTAAACTATGGGAAAATTTCCTCAGAGCAAATGTACAGTGAGTAAGGAGCATCTGAGACTTGTTCCTACAAAGCAGGAGCAGAATGATAAGCAAGTACCAGCTAAGGGCCTAGTAGTTGTTTTTTTGTGTACCTGTATGTGGCATGAAAAGTTTTTACAGCCTTGAAATAAAACATGATGATTGTGTGAGTTTCTGAAGGTAAATTTTTTCCTTCTACCTTGAAACGCAGAACATTTTTCTCACAAAATCCCTTGCATTATCTGGAGATTCATCTCAAGAGTAACAGTGGGGTACTGATCTTTTTTTAGGCAGCATAGGGAAACAATTTGACAGAAATACTAATGGAACTAGTTAGGAAAGCAACAGTGCCCAGCTTTTTAATTTGACCAGACTCTTGAAAGTGACACCCAGCTTCCTGCAGCTAGAGCTCCTGTATCATGAATGGTCCCAAGTGGCTGAAGTCTCTGTTTAGGACCTTGCCATGAAGGACACAGCACTTGAGCTCATCACACTCCTACCTCATGCCCAAGCTGTGTTGCATGGATCATCAGAACAGCCTGTGTAGAAAGACCTGTGCATACACCTGCAGCGGGGGCCACAGTGCAAGGCCAGGGGCCAGGTACTTGGTGTGAGCTCTGCCCACAGCTTGCTGACTTGGCCCCTATTCCTGTGAGTTCTCACTCATGCGGGCTCCATTTGTCAGTGTGATACTTAGACCCTGAGTTAAGTACAAGGAGGCTAGAAATAAAACAACAGA
The DNA here is from genome assembly GCA_004027025.1 of Myocastor coypus. NCBI lineage: Eukaryota > Metazoa > Chordata > Mammalia > Rodentia > Myocastoridae > Myocastor > Myocastor coypus. Next base: position 59,584 of record PVJA010000665.1, read on the forward strand.
ACAGTCATGTGATTCACAAAGGGAGTATAGGAGGTCACTTGCATCGCTGCTTCTGGTTAGAAGCATGCATTCTGGGTTTCATGAGATTATGGCTCACAGCTTCTCAACATATATGCTTGTTACATCTGCATGAGGATTTGAGCTTGGGCCAGTGGCTGGTCTGAAACCAAGGGTAGAGAGGAAAATCTCTGCAGGACAGTGTCAGGGGCAGACTATGGAGCACTCCACTTAGGCCCGTGGAGCAATTCAGGCCCCCATCCAACTGCACCTCCCTAGCAGAACCTCAGTTGACTCTCCAGGCACCTTGAGTACTTCTCTCAGAGTACTGGTGCCTTCTTCAGATGCTCAGCAACTAAAGCCTTGGCTGCTGAGCTCCTTCGGGCCAGGCCAGGCCAGGCCAGGGTGGAATGGGGATGGGGACAGTGGTGGAACCAATTTACAACACAGTCTTGAAAGATCTCGTAATCCCCTTCTTAGAACTTTGATAATGGCGACTCTCGCCTGGACTCCAGTGAATTCCTGAAATTTGTGGAGCAGAATGAAACTGCCATCAACATCACCACCTATGCAGACCAGGAGAACAATAAGCTGCTACGGTGAGACATGGAGCTCTGAGAGTAGACCACAGTAAAAGGATGTGTGGGAGGATTGGCACCCCCTATTGCTACAGAGCCACCAGGGAAAAATATAAATCTGCTCTATTCTTGCTGTGAGCTCTATCTACTAGTAAATTTTACAACTTATTCTGATCAAATAGTTACTGTTTTGGGCCAAAATATGCAAACAAAAAAGGATGTAATTTATAAAGGATATAATTTAAACAAAGTTGTTTCTGGGTGATATGGCTGATATTTTATTGATTAATTTCCTGAAGGAATACATTAACCCATTATTTAATAGTAGACCTATGACAGCTTCAGGGCTGATTTTAAGATAATCTGTGAGGTCTCCTGTATACTTCTCTAATTGCTATTGATGTGTATCCTTTTCTAATACTAATCTAGACTAAATATTAATAAAAATTAACCCTTCAGAAGTGAGTGTGTTGATAGAATTAAAAGTAAGAAAAGCAACTAGCTTTTGTTCAGAAGACGTACTAAACACAGTGGCTAGGATTCTTCCTAACCATAGCCCAGGACCTTAGGATACAGGATCTGTAAATCCTTCATATTTTAGTGGCTTAAATTTAGATGTTTTATGATTTGGGTGTTGAACCTTATAGCATTTCAGGGAAGGAGAGCTTTTGCCCTCCTTTTACAGGTAAAACAATGAGCTTATAAAGGGTGACTATCTAGCTCAAGACCATTTGGGTAGTAAGACATTGAGTCAAGGCTCAAATCCAGGCCAGTGGGGCAGTGATGGGGCTAAGGGTCTGAAACTTTTCTGAAAGATCTCGTTGTAGACTAGTGATACTAGTGATTGGTGCTTGAAGTCTTCATTCATTCAGATCTCATATTCCCTTCATAGTATCTGTCATATCTCTTGTATTTTGATTTTTCTGGTCAGTTTGATTCCTTGGACAGTTATACTTTGGGAAGGCAGGCACTAGAGAAAGGTGTGCAGGTAGCAAAAGTATTTGTCGTCAAAGCTGTTCACAAAATTACTTCACTGTGGGGGAACACTTGAAGAGCCTAAGTGATACTGACAGCTAGCTTAATAAGCAGGTCATCATAGGCACTCAGGGGAGTTGGGATGGATAATAGCTGTGCCAGGTCGAGGCTGAAGGACAGGTTTTTAGGGAACAGTCATTTTCTTGGCCTCCAGCTATATCTAAATCTGATATTTCCTTTCTTCGGCAAGAAGCTGAGGTCTGGCCAACACATGTACCCCGTTTTATTTCAGAGGACTCTGTGTTGATGCTCTCATTGAACTCTCTGATGAAAACGCTGACTGGAAACTCAGCTTCCAAGAGTTCCTCAAGTGCCTCAATCCATCCTTCAGCCCTCCTGAGAAGAGTAAGCTTAATCTAGAAGTCAAGAGCTGTTGGGGACAGAGGTACTTGGGGGTCTGAAAGGGAGAAGTTTGGCATAGCTCTCAGGGCTGGCAAGAAAAATCCACTTCTGTGACCAGAGTGGACATCCAGTCTATCCATTCCGTGGTGAAGTTAAGGTCCAAGTCTTTATTTTGATGGGAGCATTAGGGAGGCAGCGCTCACCTGGAGCAGGGGAGGTACTCAAAACTTCTTCAGCCTTACAGCCAAACTGTTGCCCTTCTGTTTGATCCAACAGAGTGTGCCCTGGAGGACGAAACATACACAGATGGTGCTGAGACTGAGGTGGACTGTAACCGCTGTGTCTGTGCCTGTGGAAACTGGGTCTGCACAGCCCTGACCTGTGACGGTGAGCTGCACACCAGACCAAAGAAAGGAGCCACATGGACTCAGTGGAAGAGCTCTCACCTTGCATGCACAAGGCCCTCAGTTCAATCCCGAAACACACACACACACATACACACACACACACACACACCCCACAGAGAGAGAGAAAAAAGGGCCACATGAGAAGTTGGTTTGAAAACAATGGGGAGGAGAGCGGTACATGGAATAAGCAACTCAGGGAGCAAATGGCAGGCTCAGACTTTTCGTGTCAAGACCCCAGGGGTCACACGGCCCATGAAGTACTTGTCCCAGATACACTAGGATACAAACAGGAGCAGATTAAGCCTTGGAACATGAGGAAATGTTGCCATCAGACTGGAAGGCTAACAACCAGGAAAGCAAACTGATTAAGTGAGAACTCTTCTAAGCGTTCTGTGTAATTATCCGACCCAGTCATTGTGACATCTAGAAAAGATTACATGTGAAAAACTAGATGATTGGAAGACAAAATGACTTCCTTGCCATACCTAGCAGAAAAAAAAAGATCAATATCTGTGAACACTCTTTAACCTAACTAAGTTAGGCAATCCTAAAAAGAAAATTTGAGATGTTGACACATGGACAGGCTCAGTGGGGAAGTAAAGGCATTGGAGAGGGTTTGGGGTATGGGCTAGAAGCTAGATGATACCTCAGTACTCAGTAAATCCTGGGCTACAGTAACACCAAAGATCAAGAGAGACAAACCAGACCACAACTGCAGTAGCTACCAAAGTCACTGGATGATATCTGGGAACAGCGGCCCCGCTGCCTGGACCAGGAATCACTTTTGGCTTGTCTTCTCCAAGCTCCCTCCAGTGTCCATCCATAGGTGGCTGCCACTGAGCTGCCTTCATAGACTAGTGCTCTGATCCTAGGGCCTAGCTGGTTTGCAGAATCCTGTGCATGACTGCCTATGTAACGATGCATCAGACAGAATCCAAATTCTCACTGTGTAGGTACTGCTTATTTCCATTGGCACACAGCTCTGCATTTCCCTTCTTCCTTCCTTTACTCTCCTTTCTTCTCCCCTCCTTTCCAAGAAGGCCAAAGGTCAGAGCTCTATGTGCATATAAAGAGCAATCCAGGACATGGGGGTGTAGCTTGGTGACAAAAAGCTTGCCTAGCATGCTTCAGGCCTGAGGTCCTAATTCTAGCATTTGAAAAAAAAAAAAAAAAAAAAGTGGTAATCCAGATGGTACCTCAGGGGCCTCAGCACATCTTGGTGTGTAGGCTTTGGATCTGAGAGGAGATTGTAGAGGCTCATTCCTAAAAGTAATCTAGGCTTATACTGCAAACCCTAGAGAGAAGAAAAGCATCTGAGACCTGAGGCCACGTGGAACCTGGGCTAAGGGAAACGGTTCTTAGGAACAGATCAGTGCCGTTGTCCAGTCTTTGCTAGTGGCACATGTTTACTATGTTTTTGTTTGTTTATTTTTAAATTAATTTTAATGAGAAATAAAGAGTAATAAGACAATTTCAAAACAGGTTAGTAGGACAATTAAAATAATTAATACATTGCATATTGTTGTCTTTGGAATAGTTATTCAGAGTACAAGATGCAGATATGATATCTTGTCTAAACATAATTAGTATGAATATTCTCAATGAACTAAGAGAAAATAGCTGTATATCTATCCTATTCTGTATACATAAGTACATATATATTTTTTCACTACAAAATGGTCCTTCATTTATATCCCCCTTTTTTGTTTTGTTTTGTCAGAGATGGGTGTTCTATTGTCATTCAAATATAGGTGCGTGTCTTTGGCACCTATAGTCCAATAGTCCATAATAGTAGTGGTTTATTCACAGAAGTGGCAATGTCAGAAATTCTTGATTTGAGCCTTTTACAGTTAGGCATATTAAAATGGCTTTACTTTTTATACCTCATGGTTATACTTTTCTACTGGATGGTTAAGACCAAGATAAAGCAAGACCTATATAACAAAAAAAAGTAACTTTTGTATCTGACATCAGTCAAATCCCCTCAGTCTATGTTCATAAACATAGAGATTCCTGAGCACCATCCCAAACCTACTGAATTAGAATCTGCAAAGGAATAGCTGGAGAACTTATGCCACTTTAGTGGTACTGCTGCAAATCTGGGAGACATTGCTAGGTGCTTTGGTTATCAACTCTGGCTGTACATCAGCATTGCCTAGAGATCCTTTAAAAATAGATGTTCAGGTCCCAAATCACATTAATTACACTGGACTCTAAAGGTGAAAGCTAGCTAACTTCTATTCATTCTCAGTGCTAGTGATCAGAGCCCAGATGGCACAGGCTGTGCAACTCCTCTGCTTCTAAGCTATATTCTAACCAGGAAATACATTTTAAAATGTCCTCTAGGATATTTTTGAGGTCATATGACCTCATTATTGAGAATCACTGCCCCAAAGAAATTGTCTGAGTCAGGACACAGACTCTTGGCGTAACTTTTACTACAGAGCCAGCTTAAAGTATAGACATGCTGAACAGGTGAAAGAGACCCTAGGAACATAGGCCAGAGAAACTTTGGGGCAGCTAATTTGCTCACAGTCTGTTACATTTCAGTGTCAGTTGAATGGGTCCCTTCATGCCTTAATACTCAGGGGCATGTGGGTGATGTGACTCTCCTCCCACAGGTTAAATGGGTGATGCATTGAGGATCAATAAGGCCAAGCTAGGCGGAGCCCTTTCTGCTTAGTACAGCATCATTTCTCTGAGCTTTGACTCTTCTTGCAGGAAAGAATCAGAAGGGGGCCCAGACCCAAACAGAGGAAGAGATGACCCGATATGTCCAGGAGCTTCAAAAGCACCAGGTGAGTGGCAGTCACGACACTGGTTCAGCTCTTCCTGCTACTACCAGACACCAGTCATGCTTACACCACTCAGTGCTTTAGGAGATTAAGGAGACATAATTAGCTCAATACCACCTTATAGAGTCCTAGCCCAGCCCCACTATTTCCAGAAAATGTAGGTTACAGCTTGGTAAGTGACTCATAAGCAAGATTCAGCCAGTGGTACTTTGCAAGTGAGCACAATCTAAAGACATATTAGTATTAATGTTGCCTGTTGTGACCAGCAGCAAAATTTTAAAAAATCATGCACTACTTGAGAGCAGGCTCCACACTTTGCTGCTGATTGTGCCCTTGCATGTGGCACAGGGCCAGGTACACAGTCTGCACAGTGAGGGGGATGTGAACAGACTTGAATCACAGGATAAAGAATTCAGGACAAAGTGCATCTGGCTAGAAAAGAGCCTGTAATTGGCAGAGATTCTCCTTCCTGGAGGCTTAAGAAGATTCTGAGAGCTCTATTGAGCCTTTATGTCATTAAGTTAAAGCCCACCTTGAGGAAAGGTTTCTTAGCAAAATAGTGATAGACTGACATACTGTGACAGTATTGGATCCTATCCAGCCACTGACTTATCATGTAACATTAACATGATCCTAAAATGGACATTACATAGTTGCATACCAGGCCTGATAATAAAAGCTTTTTCCCTGACTTACAATTTTTTTAGAGAATTTAGTGACTATAAGAGCTGCTAAACTAATGCGATAAAATATTTGACAATTATTATTATTTTAGTATATTTGTTGATGAGTCTTTATATGCATTTTCTCATCACTGATCATGTAAAAAACTCAGTTGTTTAAGCAGAAACTTCTAGTCTTTACCCAGTTTTGTCAGTTGTGAGTTCCAAATTAGCTTCATCCCATAAAAGGGGAAAGAAGTAAAGCTTCATAGGAATTTCTTCCACTGAGGGTGGAGAAATTATAGTGCAGTGATAGTGAGTAGTAAATGTCCTAGTTAACAGTTTTAGGTTTATCTGTCCTAGGGCAGTTCACTCAGAAGCCAGCACTGAGGCGGTACTCAAGTTGAAGGAGTTTATTTGGGAACCAATCCAGGAAACAGCAGGAGAGGAACAGGGAAATGTTTCCAGGAAGAAGCAGTAGAGGGCATATTCAGGCACAGCACCAGCACGGGTGCCTTGGGTGTGACCTTGTGGGGAATTCTGAGGGCAGAGTTACTGTGCTGAAGGTAGGAGGGCTCTGGTGGAGCTCTACACAACCTCCATCTGTGACTGACGGGATTGCTACCAGGAGTCATCGATTCCCTTGCATTTATGGCCATCAGCATGTGTGGACAGTATGGGTCCTTCAAGCCACTGCAAACCTTTAGGACAGCAATAAGAAAGCTGGAGTTCACCAAACTACACCAGCCGTGTCTGCTAGAATACGAGCCTCTGCTGTTAGTGTTCTTCCTTTTTTAAAAAATAAATTATAATTAACAGACTATAAAATTCACCCTTTCAATGTTTCAATTTGGTGATTTTTAGTATATGGTAAAAGTGTTAGAAGCCAAGCAGGTGGTGCACATCTGTAATCCCAGCACTTGGCAGGCCAAGGCAGGAAGATCACTATCAGTTCAAGGCCAGCCTGGGCTACATAGTAAGTTCAAGGACAACCTGAACTACATATGACAAGACTGTGTCTATCTCCAATAATAACAACAAAAAAATAAAAGTGTCAGCTATCATCAACTAATTCCAGAACATTTTCAGCATTCCACATAGTCACTTCTTTCTGCCCGTGGCAACAGTACTCTGCTTTCTGTATTTATACAGTTCCATGTTGTAGACATTTCATTTAAGTGGACTCATACCATATGTAGCCTTTTCTGACCTACTTTTTGCACTAAGCATAATGTTTTCAAGGTTCATCCTTGAACATAAATCAGTACTTCATTCCTCTCTGTGGCGCCATAACATTTCATGGCATAGATGACGCACACTTCATGTTTCCATTCATCACTCAATAGCCATTGAGTTGGTTTGAGTTTCCTAACTGCAAGGAATAATGCTGCAGTGAGCACTAGTGTACAGGTTTTTGTGTGAGCCTGTATTCCTAGGTGTGAAACTACTGAGTCACACGGTAATTCCATGTTCAAATTCACATTCTTGCCAAAATTTGTCGTTGTTATTTCTTTACTGTAGTTGTTCTAGCTGATGTGAAGTGGAATCTCTTAAGGTTTTGATTTATATTTGCAGACTGATTGGTGGATGGCATTAGACATCTTTTATTGGCCAATTTCATGTCCTTTTTGGAGGCCTGTGCCAGGTGCTGCTGCAACAGTTTATTCCTCATTACCCTCGGGTTGCAGTTGAGGACATTGAGACACAGGAGGTTTCACAACACACCCAAAGCCACCAAGAAAGTAGCACTGACTGCCAAATTCACAATGAAGCATCTACCTGTGGAACCCACCAGTCTTCATTCTGTGGGTCTTGTTTGAGACACAACGTTTTCTATAGTTCCCATTTGGTATCCTCTTCTTTATCCTTAAAATGGAAATCAGGGCTTGCCTCAGCAGCACATGTGCTAAATGGAAGTCATGCTAGAGGATCAGTTTATTTCATAGCAGTGGAGATGGGATCGCTTCTTACTTTAGTAGACAGCCCCTTTGCCACCCTGTCATGAAAAGGATCCGTTCCTTACCCTCAACTTGTTCAGCATCCACAGAAGAGTCTGAGAAGTAAACAAGCAAAATTCAGCATAAACATGCATCTGCCAGTGCTTTATGTTGTTAAATATTTCCATGATGATTATTTTCTTTTGCATCTCAAAGGAAACAGCTGAAAAGACTAAGAAAGTGAGCACCAAAGAAGTCTAAGGGGCATGAAGGAAGAGTGTCTGGAGCGCAGCACCTTCTCTTCTACTTCAGTGCCAAGTCCAGTATACCAAGTGTCTGCTACAATCGCGAAATCACCAATATTTGCTTGTATAGCAACAAATTTTGTCTTATGTGTTTTGCAATAATGGAAATGGGGGTAGCTGGCTAGGAAGGAAGGGACCATAGCCTTCATTTCTAGGAGAGCTTTGAGAGAAACTGTAAATGGTGCTCTGGGGCTGGAGGTGAGTGAGGAAACTGCATCTGGTTGGGAGAGGGCAGACCCAGAGCAGAAGCCTCTCTGATGTCTCAGCAGCTGTGAGCAGCTGCAGGGAGCAAATGCAATGCCAGAAAGGACTGGAAAGGCAGTCCCTGGAGGCAGGGAAGGAAGGCTCAGACCCAGAGCTGAAGCCTCTTTGGGGGTTACAGACCACATTCTGCTTCTGGCCCTTAATGTCACTGTTGTCCACATAACAGATGTCCAGCATTTTGCTTGTCCTCTTGGTCCCAGCTACTGCTCTAGATATACAGCCATCCTGCCAGTGACCCATGTTCCTTAGGCTTGGATGGAGTTTCCAGGAGGGTGTGCCCAAATGATGCAGATGCTTAAATATTCTGAGCCCCACAGAGACCTAACTAATCTTTCAAAATATGTTTTACCAAAGGTGCTACTTCTCTATGAAACACTTTTTCTTTTTTGGTAAGTTGACTTCCATTTTTCAGTTATTATCATTATGCTGTTGTTTTGTATTTTATTTTCTTTATTAGTTATTAAGCTTTTATAATTACTTTTTCTGTAGTTCTACTATTTCTGAGGTGAGAGGAGTTTGGAGTTCTTCCTGGTGCAGGGACCTCTGTAATCCAGACAACATGAGCCTCCCACAGGCTAGACTAGATACAGCCTAAAGTTGGCCTCTTCGTTTTCAGCAGGTCAGCAGCATGCCCAAGGGCCAGAGAGGCCTTGAACAGAAGCCAGGAGAAGAGGAAGCTCTTTATATAAAACTTCCAAGATCTCAAAGTTAATATGTGCTCATTTACTCTGAGGCGGTCAGGCCAATCACTATTCCACAAGATGGAAGCTTAGCATATCCTTGCCTCAATACAATCATTGATCTACCAATAACATTAGCAGCGATTTTGACTTTATTTACTCTGTTCGTGAGCCCAGGTTTCCTCAGTGAGTAGTTAAGAATGCATTAAACTTTTGTTTTGATCAATTATAAATTTTGTGATGCTGACAGCTGTCCAGAGGGTGATGGGTTCCTATGATTTCCTTCTTAGGATAAATAAAACTTTATATTAACAAGAAGTCACAGAGCTGAAAAACAAGATAGCCAACTTTGACCTCAGTCTGAAATGAGCCTTGGAAGTTGTTCTGGGAGTTGAGGGCTTCCTGGGAAAGCTGGCCCAAGAGAGAGTGAAAGAACCATCCCTTGCATGTCTTCAACCATGCATGTCATGCCAGCTCTTGTTGGAGTCAGAAGACCTTTCCCTTTAGGGCTGAGGCCAGGAAGTTTCAGCTTTAAGAGGAGTAAAGATTAGAGATTGAGTCTTAACACTGGGCTCTGGGGAAGTCACTTATTTTCAGTTACACTTCGGTCTTTTGGCTCCTGATTATAAACCACATTACCGTGTTTCAGATCATATGGCATAACAAAGATCAAAACTTGATCTCATTTGGAAAACCCAAGATATAGACCCTCAGAGAGTAGATAATTCAATGGCACTTCACAGACAACAGAGATATTTGTGTCAGAAGAGGAATTCCTTCAGTTTTTCCGTTCTCATTTGCAAAGAGAAAACTTCTACTTCACTCAATTAGAATTCTGTACTTCTTTATATTACCCTATTTTTAAGAAGCTCTCTTTGAACCCCATGTGTGCAGTTTGAAATGGAGCTCCCTGTCCAAGTGCCTTGGAGAACCGATAGCAGCATGCCTTAAACAAAGGAAGTTTTTGTCAGCTCTTGGACACCATGGGAGAGGGCAAGAGTCCCAGTTTGTTTAAAGTAAGAAGCCACAGTGTTTCCTCACTGGTCACGTTTAGAACAGGGAATGCCATCCAAGACTCTACCCCACCCTGCAACACCGAATTCCCGAGAGCAAAGCCACATTCCTCTTGAATCTGCTACTTCTGTGTTAATAGGGCAGCTGTTGCCTGCACCTTAGGCTCAAGTGATCTGAGAGCCATTCATGGAAAGCTGCTAAACAGCCTAGTTTGGGAAGTCTTGCACAGAGCTTTCCATGGAGCAAATAGGCAGGATTAAGTCAGGTTTAGTTCCTTTAGTCTTCAAAAAGCATAGAGAATATAGATCACAAGCTTCCTGGGCTTTCTCTTTGTGTGTGGTTTTATAAGCATTACTATATGTCTGTTCAGGTCCAGGGTCCATGGGAAGCCTCCCACATGCCAGGACTCTGGATACCACCGCCGTTCTTTAAAAACAGGGCTCCTCCATCTGCTAATAAATGCATCTGAACCAGTCTGAATGTCCTTTCCATCTATGGTTTAGTCAAACTTCAGGAAACAATTTGAATAGATTTCTCTGACCTTTGTGTTTGTGAACATGTATTTGTATTTAGTATGCTTCCATATTGCATTTAACTTTTTTTTGTAACTCCTGACTTTTGGTTACTATTGATAAATAAAATAAAATAAAATAAAATAAGACTTTTATATGTTTCCATCCCTACTTCCAATTAAGACAAGATAAATGTAAGAACATTAAATATTTATCTCACAGAGTGGATTTGAGTTTCAGGAGCCTTAATAGGGCTAAAGAATTTCTTCTATAATCAGTTTCTTTAAAGGGTGGCCCGCAGAGATAGCTCAGTAGAATAAGCACTTGCCTGGTGAGTGCAGGGTCCTAAATTCAATCCCTGCTACCACAAAAAAAAAAAAAAAAAAGGTTCATAATGGTGATTCCAGGGCAGGACATGACAAGAAGTTAGGAAATGTAGGAAATGCATTGGTCTACTCTGGCTGCTATACCAAAATAACTCATACTGTAATTAATAAACAATTTATTCCTTGTAGACTAGAGCTTGTGAAGTCTAAAATCAAGGCTCCAGCAGACTTGTCTGCCAGTGTTGCTCTTTGCTTTTCAGATGGCTTCTCATTGCATCCTCTTGTGGCAAAAAGTGTGAACAAGCTCCCACACGACTTTCTTTTTCTTTTTTTTTTTTTTTTTTTTTTTTTCCCACATGACTTTCACAAGAACACCAATTCCCCTCCTGATGAATTTCTTACAACCAAGTCAACTCTTTGAAACCTCATCTCTGCATAGTGTTGCATCAGGTACTAAGTTTCAACTTGTGAAATTTGGGGTGGTAGGACACATTCAGGACACAGCAAAGAACATTCTTAAATTGGGAGTAAGTTAAACTAAAATTCCTAGAATCCCCATGGGTCACTCATGGCACTGACATTCAATGAAGCCAACTACAGGTCAGCAATGTGAAGCAGCTTGATATATTAGGAAGGGGTCAGAGGGAACATGCAGTCATTGCCAGAAATGGCACTTTTCCTTGATACATATGTTGCATTGAGACAAGCATCTCCAAGTGGGCGAGGCTGGTTGATTATGGCTATTTTGTTCCCATTGTTAAGATGCATGGACATTGCTCACTTTTTAACTTTCCAATTTTATGGATACCATATACTCCCTACCCCTATGTCTTAGTTAGGGACAAATACCCGACACTCAAAATGAAGGAAGAAAAGGGTTTTTTTAGCTCACAGTTTGTGGAGGTTTCAGTTCATACTCCCCTGGCTTCAAGGCAGCAGAAAACAATGAAGAGCAGAGGAGGAACAACAGCTGTGGAATCCATCAAGCCTCTTCCAAATTCTATGCCAGTGCAGAGCTCCTCCAAAGTGGCATAGTTGGGAAGATCAAGCTCCTCCCATGACCAGGACTTCTCCAAGGAAGCGGGGCAGGGCTGAGCTAGGCAGGAAGCAGCCAGGGCCAGGCCAGGCTGGTCAAAGCCTTCCTCCACTCTTTTTATACACTTTTTGTGCCGAGTCACTCTGGGGTGGCCTGTCTGGCCCTAGGCCCAATCACATCCCAGCGCAGGCTCTCCACGTCCTGCAGGATGGAGCCCCCACAGCCCAGAACCAGATAAGCCCATCCAGCCAAGCTTCCTCAAGTTGACACAATATATCAACTACCACACGCTACTACCTCCATTAAAAAAAAAAAAAAAAATGCTTGGTAAGGTTTCTTTTTATAAAAAAAGTAATTTGTAAATACTTTATATTTAAATTTTTCTTCTTTAATGTACTTTGTTGTTGCAGGGTCTCACTATGCAGCTTGAACTCGTCCTGGTCCTCCTGCTTTCAGCCTTCTCAGTTCTGGGATTACAGGCGTCGTTCGCCACTACTCCCAAACTGGCTGGCTTAGCCCAACCTGGGGGTGGGATTGGCACAGCCTGTGGTGCCTAGGATCAAACCATGGTCCCTGAGCTTGCCTAAGCTTGCCTACATAGGCATTTTAGTCCCCTGAGCTATCTCAGCAGCCCTATAAGGTTTCTTAATACTAGAAATGTGTAGAGTCAGGAAAGCTTAGGTGGTGGCAGGGACCTCGGTTGGATTCCGGGCACCACGTGCTGCGCCAGCCCTGTCCCCAGGGCAGGCTGAGCTGACCATAAAAAAAAGAAAGAAAGAAAGAAAGAAATGTATAAAGCTCTTGCTTCTTGAAATTATAGTTAAGTCACTTTTGTTGGATTTGGGGAATTATCCAAATGATAACCAAATATGAAAAGATAATATTTTTGATTATGCTACCAATATTTTATCACAGTCCAGCTTCAAATTTTCATTCTCAAAAGGGAGGCTTGAGCCCATACGGATGAGTATCTTGTCCATAACCAGATTTTATTCCCAGCTTACATCTCCCAACCTTCCACAGGCTGAGACTATATTCCGACTGTTACTATGTATTATGCCCTACAAACTCATTAAGATAACCAAAATGAAGTATAATTCAGAAAATGAGTCTCCTATAATCGAGTTAGATTATAGTTGTACAAAAAAATCAATTACTTTCTTAGCTTGTAGTTCACCTGTATTGAGTCTCTATTTGTTTTGAAATTACATCTAAAATAAAGTGGACAAGGGGAAAAAATAGACTACAAATGAGCAGATATATTCAAGCAAATATCTCAGTCCTGGAGTAAATCTAGTGTGGATGGGAGATGAAGACATATGTGGGCCCCTGCTGTTCCATGGGATGATACAAGAAGCACATGTTACCGTCCACAGAGGAAAGCCTTCTTGTCAGTAGGAGTGATTTTTTTCTAATCATGTAATATTTTTATTGGAAAAGTAATGTACACAGAATGGCTTTAAAAAGTTCCAAATTATATCATAGAAAACAAAAGGTTTGACTTTTTAAAACTCTAGTGAATATTTGACTTTTAAAAATATTATAAGAACGTTGAAATAAAGACATCTATCCTCCAAATACATCCCATTTTCTTGCCACTTTCTGAAGCCATTCTGGAATCTGTCTTGTGTCTAGTTGTGCTATCATAGCTAGCTTGATATACGTATATAATTTTCAAACAGGATCTTGCTGTAGTTCAGGCTGGTTGGCACTTGTGGTGGTCCCCTTGCCTCAACTTTCCAAGTGCTGGCATTATAGGTATGCTCCTCCAGGCCCAGCTGTATATCTTGAATCAATTCAAAATGTTTACCCTTTATTGATTTGCGTCCAAATGTCCTACCAAAGCCTCAAGGGGGTCGTAGGAATTTTTTAGAGATGGCTGAAGCTAGAGTCTGTGATTGGTTCATAGTGCAGTACTGGGATTAAAGGTGCTAAGATTAAGGGTGGGTGATTGATGGATCAGTCCACTGCTGGAATTGGCACCTTCTAATTCCTGTAAACTGGATAAAGTATAGGGGGCAGAAAGCAGCCTTGTCTCTCTCCTCTTGCTTGCCGTTGCTGTCTTCTGCCACCATGAACTGTTGCCTCTGCTGTGTACCACCCTGCATTGGAGCCAGCCAATTATGGCCTGAAATTTCTAGAAATTGAGCGAAGCAAACCTTTTCCCCTTTAACCTTGGGTGTTGGGTATTTTTTCTCAGCAACAAGAAAAGGAACTTAAGATACTTTTCATGGTAATTTGAACCTTGGGGAAGAACTAAAAGTTATATAACACCACATCTGGTGAGAAAGGTGGATGAGAACACAGTTATATTTTTGCAGACTTGTCTTTTCGTTGGATGACACACAGGACCAGTGTTCACTGTATTTTTTATCATGCCTTATACAGGCATGAAAAGAGACTTACAGAGTCACTTCCAAAAGTAGCAAGAATGATGTTCAAAGGAAGGAGATACTTTGAGAGGGTTAATGGCAATGCATCACTATGATTTTTTTAAAAAATTTAAACATTCACCATACATGTTGATCTCACCTGGTACAGCCAACGAAATCATCCTCAAGGTGTGTGTACATATGGTTAATGCTTTCAGGGAGCATTTTTATAGTTGTTTAAAAAATGTGTACACTTATAACTAAGCTTATAACTGCCTAATGTCCTTCAAAGAGGCTGCACAAATATACGTTCCCATCCAAAAATACATATAGTAGGTACATGTATCTCCCTACATTTTTGTAAATAGTCTGACTTTAAACTTTATGGCTATTAATAATGGAGAAAATAGAACTCTCTATTGCTCTTTTTTTAACTAGTACATATTTTCAGCACATGCATTTTACAGTCCTCTGGGATAGTAGGTACATCTATATAATACATTTCACTTCTTTCTGTTTTAATCCCTTTCCTCATTCTTCCCACTCCTTTAATTCTCCTTCCCCCACTTTTTAAATTGTATTTATTTTTTATATATGTAGTACAGGATCTCACTACACAGCTCAGACTCGTTTTCAGGCTCCTCAGCACTGGGATTACAGGGGTGCACCACCACACCCAGTGGCCAGCTCAGCATGTTTGGGAATGGGTCAGCTGTTGTACAATTTTTGGTCTGGTGCTGAAAGAAACGACGAGAAGACCCGATGAATGTAGCTTCAGAGGACTCACCAAGATTTCTCTTCCTCAGTGAGCCCAGAGCCTCAGAAGGCTCTTCTTTTTATTTAGCATTAAAAAAATGGCTAAAGAGTATATGTCACTACTTTCATAGACACAGCATATTTCAGACATGTCCGGGCACATAGCTCACGCTAATACTAACAGACACATAGCTCACGCATATGCTAACAAATAATACTTTAAGCAGGGGAGGAGACAACCATTGGTGTCACGTAGCAGATAAACAAGGAACAGGGCATCCATGGGAAGAGCCGCCATCCGCAACCTTGAGCCCCAGCGTTCCAGGAATCTCAGGCAACAGAAGGCAGCTCCCCTGGGCTCTGTATATAATTCAAGGACAGTGTACCCACAGGCGGAGCTCCCCGCTGAAGCTTCAGGCCTCAGCTTTCTGAGACTCCCAAGCAACAGAGGGCAGGCCTACCTGGGTTCTGTCTATAACTCACCACTTCTAGGGAAACCAACTGGTCTTCAATTTTATCTCTATATCACTACAATAGTCAGCTCCCCCATTTTCAGTCTTAATGATATTATTAATCTTAACTCATATTTATGACATATGTTTGCATTCATTGAAGGTATTAGGTTTCTGTACATGACAATCTTTTTTCTACTTATTTCCCCTTCCTTTCCATCTTGCTTCTCACCTTTGATCTCTTGGTCTCCTTTACCACTTGTGAGATCCATCCTCTTGCCTGCTTCTCCCTTTCTTCTATTGATCTCTTTGAGTGTACTTAGCCTTACTCAAATGAAAGATACCCTGCAGCATTTAAGCCTGTGTGCCGTGTTTATTAAACACAATACTATATTTTCTAGGTGCATCCATTTTCTTATAAATGTCTCCAATTTGACCTTCTTTATAGCCACATAGCTTTCCATTATGGTATATATGGATACCATATTTTTTTTTAACCAATTATCTGTTGATAGATATACAGGCTGCTTCCAGCATTTAGCTATGCTGAGTTGTTCTGCTATAAACATTGGTGTACCTGTAGCACTGGTGGGATGTTTTAAGTTTAGGGCAAGATACTAGAAGAGGGACAGCTAGGTTATATGGAATTTGTAATTTTTCTTTGAGAAGTTGCCACACTAATGATTTTACTAATGCACATTCCCACTAATAATGTAGGAAGGTTGTTTTCTTTGGCCACAGCCTCACTGGCATTTATCTTTTCATTTCTTGGTGATTACCACTATTTCTGGAGGAAGACAGAATCTTATCATTGTTTTAATTTGCATTTCTCTAATGTCTAGAAACATTGAACATTTTTTCATATATATGTTGGCCATTTGTACATATTCCTTTGTGAAAGGTTTCGTTCAGTTACCTATTTTTTGACTGGATCTTTTATTAAATTAGATCACATAAATGTGGCCTAATTTTTTTAGTTCTGTATATATTCTAGATATTAATCTTCTGTATGAGGAGTAGCTAGCCAAGGAATTTCCCATTCTGTATTCTGTCCATTCTATTAATTGATGCACTCTACGTATTGATTCCTGTACTGTACAGAAACTTCTAATATGAAGTTATCCCATTTGTTGATTCACACTTACTTCTCAGACAATTAACATTCTGTTTTGAAAATTCTTTCCAAAACTTTTAAGTGGCTTTAAGTGTTTTACCTATTTTATTTTATTTTTTAAAGAGTACATTCTTTTTTAATTGTTTTTATTTTATTTTATTTTATTTTATTTTATTTTATTTTATTGTTTCAGAACTTTTATTTGTTTGTTTATTTATTTTTATGGCTGGCTGAGCCTGCCTTGAGGGCAGGGCTGGTACAGCATGTGGTGCCAGGGATCGAACTGTGGTCCCTGCAGGCCCCTGCAGGTGCTTTAGACCACTGAGCCATCCTGCTGGGCCCCTTTACCTATTTTATTATCCAGTAAATTCAATGTTTCTGCTTTATTTTTTATTTTAGGAAGAAAAACAATGATATAGAATTTAAAAACAAGATAATAGAAATTAGCAATCGTTAATATATTGAATATTATTATCTTCAAAGTAGTTGCTTTACATTATGATATATAGACATGAAAAATCGAACAAACAGGGCTGGCCAGATAGCTCTGCGGATTAAAGTGCCTGCTTAAGCAGATGCAGCAACTGGGATTCGGTCCCTGTTGTGCTGTGCCAGCCCTGCCCCGGGGGCACACTGAGACAGCGATTGAGACTGGAAGAGGTGATGAGCACATGTAATCCCAGCTCTTGGGAGGCTGCAAATAGGAGAATCACTATGAGTCTCATCTGTGTAGTGAGACCCTTAGATCTTGTGCTAAATACAAAAAGAAAAATTGATCAAACAATATAAGCACAAACTTTTTTCAATGAACTAATAGAAATTAGTAGTGTCATTATCTTATCTATTTTGTACATATGTTTTTTCTTTCCCTTTTCCCTCCTTTTCCCCAGGCCAGTTCTCCTTTCCTTTTGAGCAGTCTCATTCCCTTTCACAGTATCTATTTTACATTTTGGATCTTATTTACTCTTTCAGTTTCTTATACTATGAATACAATGTAATATTTACATATGTGAGTCTAATTTTTTTCACTTGTGACTATGGTCTCTAGTTGCATCTATTTATCTATAAAAACCTTGAGCTTATCCTTTATAGCTAAGTACTCCACTGTATAAAAATACCACATATTTTTTATACATTCGTATGTTGATGGGCATTTGGGTTGTTTCCAAGATTTAGCTATTACAAATTCTGCCGCTATAAACATGGGTGCACATATATCACTGTGGTATGTTTTTAATTCTCATGGGAAAACACTCAGAGGAGAAATAGTTGAGCTGAATAGTGCTTCTATTCCTAGTTTTTTGAGGAATTTCCACAGAATTTCACAGTGATTGCATTAGTCTACACTCCCACCAACAATGGGCTAGTGGACACAGTCCTGCCAGAATTTGTTATTAGTTGATCTCTTGATGGTATCCATTCTTTCTGGGGTAAGATATAATCTCAGTATTGTTTTTATATGAAATTCTCAAATGATGTTAAAATTTTTTTCATATATTTATTTGCCATTTATATTTCTTCCTGTAACCACTGTGTATTCAACTCAGATACCCATTTTGGATTGGTTTATTGAACTTAAGGGTGCTGATTTTTTTTTTTTTTTTTTTATTCTCTAAATGTTTTAGACAGAAGTTCTTTGAGGGACAGTTGGATAAAATATTTTTCTACTCTGAGGGGTTTATTTTCACTCCTTGGTGTAGTGGATAGCTAACTGGTGATCAGCTTCTTACACACAGTTGAAATAAACTAGCATGGGACTGGGTGTAGGAGGCCCACCTGAGGATTGTTACCTGCAGCATAAAGGCAGAACAAGAGAAGCTGCCAAAATGCTGTTAGGATTGCTGTTTGGAGTCGCTGTTGGAGCTGCTGGAAGATGCTGTTTCTCTTGGGCCCTTCTGCTGGAGGGCCTTCTCATGCCAGCTTTCCCAATGACCTTGAAGAAGCTTTGGTCCTCATCTTGAGCATTGCTTCTTGGCTCCCGAGGGGAAGATGGTGCGCTGCTCAGCCCTCATGGAGAAGCTTGTCACATTGTTTTTCCAAATGGGAACTTGACTTTCCTCACTGCTACAGGAGGCTGTGATACTTTTGGGGGAACTCTGGCACTTACCTTGACTGTTGTTTCATAGCTCCAGTTCCTATCTCTCAGCTTGCTAGCACAGACCCTTCATCCCACTGTCATAGACTTCTTAGCTTCCACCCTGGGTCTTTCCAGCACAGCTCAGTGAAGCAGACATGCATGAGACTTTGTTATGGGCTGTAGGCCTCCAGCTGGACTTGTGTGCAGCATTGTTGTAAGCTCTAGGTTTTCATCTGGACTCATGCAGGATATGATGATCCAAGCCCTTAGTTGGAGTCTTTAGTATTTAGCGTGTGGATAGATTTCCTGGACTTGTATATGATTCTTGGGTGATTCCTTATAAACTAATATCATAAAACATGTCCTATACTTACAAAGTAAGAGCCCTGGCTGTCTGCTGAGTCACTTAATTAAACTTATAAACTTCTCACGTTCACAAAATGTATTACCCAGAGCACATTCCAATTTTAGTATATGTGCTGTTGAAGCAAGCCCAGTGATTTGTTTTGATGTTCAAAAGCTTTTTAATAAGATGAGATTCCAGTTGTTGCTTCTTTGAAGTATTTCCCATGCAGGTTGGGTTTTGTTCATTAATGCTTTGCCTACCCCTATATCTTCAAGATTTCTACCTACTTTATCCTTCAGTAGATTTAGTGTTTCTATTTCAATATTCAGATTTTTGCCCTTCTTTTACTTTAGTTTAGTGCAAGGCAATAGACATGGGTCTAGTTTTAGTTTTCAGCATGTGGAAACCCAGTTTTTCCAGCACCATTTATTAAAAAGGGTATCTTTTTTTTTTCCAGTGAACATGTTTGGCCCCTTTGTCAAGGGTAAGGTGGCTGAGCATGTTTGTAGTTGTGTTTGTATCTTATAATCTGTTTCATTGATCCTCATGTCTGTTTCTTTGCCAGTATCATGCAGATTTTATCAGAGAAGCTTTGTAGTATAATTTCAAGGTGGGGATTGTGATGCCTCCTGCCTTTCCTTTGGTGCTCAGGATTATTTCTACTATTCTAGATCTCTTCTGCTTCCAAATGAATTTTATGAATGTTTTCTTTAGACTTGTCAAGTACGCTAATTGTATTTTGATAGGGAGTACATTAAATCTGCATAACAGTGTTGGGAATATGGCCATTTTCACAATGTTGGCTCTATCTATGACGAAGAGATATCTTTCCATTTTCAGATAATCTCTTCAGTCCCTGTTTCAGAGTACTATAATTGTCAATATATGGATATTTTACCTCATTTGCTAGATTGATTCCTAAGTATTTCATTTTCTTTTGGATGTTAAAATATATGGTCTCCCTAATTTCTCTCTCAGTGAGTCTGTTTGTGTGCAGAAATGATATTGATTTTTGTGTTGAATTTGTATTTAACTACAAAACTGAATTAAATCTTCAAAATGTTATTAAATCTAGAAGTCTTTTGGTGGAGTTTTTGGGTGTCTTTTTAATAGAGTATCTTGTCATCTCTGAATAATGACAATTTCACTTCTTCCTTTCCTAACCTATTCCTTTTATTTCTCTTTATTGTCTACTTGCTCTGGCTAGTGTTTCTAGTACTGTATTTAATAAGAATGGAGATAGTGGAAATCCTTGTTTTGCTCCTGATTTTAGAGTGAACGTTTTCAGGATTTTTGTTTATTTAGTATGATGTTGGCTATTGGATTGTCATAAATGGCTTCTATCAGATTGAGGTAAAGACCATATACTTTGATTTTTATGTAGGGTTTTTATTATGAATGAGTGTTGGACTTTGTCAAAAGTTTATTGTGTATCTACTGAGTGATTCTAGCATTTGGCTCTGTTGGTGTGGTGTATTACATTAATTGATTTGTGTTTGTTGAACCATCCCTGCATTCCTGGGATAAATCTACTTGGTCATGTAGGAGGTTCTTTGTGTTCATCCCAAGATACTATCTTTCCAATTTCTTTACAGTGAGATGTTGCTATCTGTTTGGCTCAGTGCCAAGTCCTTTGGTGCTGAAATGTGCCAAAATTATTACCCCAAAACTTTGGTCCAGTATTGTTACAGAAGTGAATACAAATGATAATAACAGATATGACATCCTAGATAAAGTAGCATAATTAGGACTAACAACAGTATCGAACACAAATTAGAAACTGAAAAACTGTGGTTATTATTAATTTTAACTATAGCATCAAAATCTACAATTATAGGCCAGGTGTGGTGGCGCATGCCTATAATCCCAGCACTTGGGAGGCTGAGGCAGGAGGATCAGTGCGAGTTTGAAACCATCCTGGGCTACAAAAGTGAGCTCAAGGCCAGCCTGAACTGCATAGTGAGACCCTGTCTCGAAAAAGACAAAAAAAAAAAAATCTACAATTATAGAGCAGAATTGATTGTAAACTGGGAGCTTGCATGCAAAGTGATTTCCCTTGGTAGGGTAGTTTACCCTATGGTGGGGAAATTTTAAAAAGATGGTGAGTAGAACAAGATAATTGAAAGAAATAAAATAGAATCCATGCTGAAGGATGAAGGATGATTGCACGAGCTTTGGAAAACGTAGAGAAGAGGATAGAAAAGAAAGAATGATGATGATCCTCCTTTTCTCATCATAGTTGTTTGGTGTTCCGTAAGCCTCATATCCTTGTATATCAGTCTGTTTTCTCATATTCAGGAAGCTTTCAGCTATGATATCTGTAAACATATTAATAATTCCACTGTGTCATCTTCTGGCCTTTGCCTAACTCCAATTAGCCTTACATTCATCTTTTCTTACTTTCTTACTTTTTTCACAGTTTCTTGGATTATTTTTGATAATTTACCATTTTATCCTCCACTTGAGACAGTCTGTCACTGCACTGATCATTTCTGCAATTTTATAGTTTAATTTCATCTGACATCTTTCTAAAAAAACTATTTATTTGATACAGAGTTTTGCCAGACAGTTCAGACTCAGTGATCCTCTTGTTTCATTCTCCCCAGTGCTGAGATTATAGACATGCATCACCACACCCAGTTTTTGGAGAGCTCAGGGTTCTGGGGTGGCACAGAATGTGGTACCAAATCAAACATGGGTCCAAATGTGAGTCCTTGCACTTGCCAGGCAG
The DNA here is from genome assembly GCA_004027025.1 of Myocastor coypus. Classification (NCBI taxonomy): domain Eukaryota; kingdom Metazoa; phylum Chordata; class Mammalia; order Rodentia; family Myocastoridae; genus Myocastor; species Myocastor coypus. The sequence continues at coordinate 81,322 of PVJA010000665.1, forward strand.
GTGCTTAGACCACCAAGCTCTCTCCCCAGTCTGTCTAACATCTTTTTTGAGGATTCTATATCTTTGCTGAATCTATCATTCATATTTTGGACCATGTTGGTCAGGTCATTCAAATTTTTAATTTCTCCTCAATTCACCTGGGGCATATAGTGAATTTTTTATTTATTTCTTCTTTTACCTAATCTAGTATCTTCATTGCTTCTATATGGTTTTTGTAGTGTTTCCCTACATAGCATTTGCTTTTCTTTCTGTGTCCCCTTTTGCTCTGTTCTAGGAAAATGGGAAAATCTTCTGTTGCTTTGATTCTCCATGATCCTTTGTGTGTATACACCCATTTTTTTTATTATTTTTATTGATTTTGGTCCCTGGAACTCTAGTTATTGGCATAGAGAGAAAACCAGTTGTTATTTACTATTATGTTACCTTGGCTATAATAATAAGTTCAGTGCATCAATTGCATCAAGTGACAACTGGATATTGCCAAAGTCATGGAGCTACTCCTGGCTAGGCCTTAACCAGAACTAAAAGGACTATGGTTTTACTGCAGACAGACCAGCTATATGTTAACCTATAACACTACGGATTACTAGATTCTGCTGAGTGTAGGCACCTATGCCAGACATCAAAAATGCCACTACACTACCTTATTTCGTAGTCTTTCTGATTATTTTACCCTCTAAATCCTGCTTCCCTCAACATCTTGGCTCTGTGAACATCTTGGTCTGATCCTGGATTTTCCAAGGGGCTCCAGGGGATCTCTACTTAGCCCTCTCCTCTCCAATGCTATGACCCAGATTCTTTCACCTGGTCTCTGTGACAGGGTAACATTTGAGTCCTGAAATGAAACTCCCTTCCTGAGATTTGGACTCTTCTTCAACGTATGACTCCATCTAGGTGAGTCGGTTGTCACCTCTGTTGTCCTGTGCTGAGGAGTAGACTTTGCTGTGCACTTGTCCCTTCAATCCTGGGAATCCTCCTGGTGCAGGGCATACAGGTCGGGCCTGGGGATGTGGTGTGGGCCCCAGTGTGCAAATAAGGGGGAGCTGATTATTCAGAGGGTTTTGGGTTTCCTCTCTCTGTAGATTTAACTTATCTTTTTTGTGAGATTGGGTGTTTTCCTTGAGTTATTGATTCTTGTCCTTTTCTTTGATTTCTTTTGCTTATTTTTCTGTGGGTTTTCTTATTATTTTTGTCATGTCTTTTTCTTATTGGTTTGTAATTAGCCATTTGCACAAGTGTAACACTTAGTTTTCTCCCAGTTTCTTTTCCTTTTTAATTTTAATCATAGACTTGTCAAAACTTCACTATTTATATCAACCAATTTATCTTCTTATTTTTGTTTTAAAACAAAGGAACATTAAAATCTGTGCCATTGTTGAAGCCTAAGGGCAGACTTTTGAAATCCTGAAAAACAACACAGAGCTGGGCACAGTGGTGTATGCCTATAACCCCAATTGTCAGAGAAGCTGAGATAAGAGGATCATAAGTTTTAGCCCAGCCTCAGCAAATTGATAAGGCTGTCTCAAAAACTAAAAATACCTGGGAGAATGTAGATCATTGTAAAGGGCCTGTAATCCTCAGAAATGCAGAAAAAAAAAAAAAGAAAGAAAAGGAAAATGTCCACTAAGGGTCAGACTGACCATAGCACGTTAGTTATTGCAAGGGTTAAAAAGTTAGGTCTATGCCATAATCCAATGACTAGTATTCCATCTGGAGTATGGACACACTACAGATGGGCATGCAAACTGGACCACAATTCCATGATTGGGTAAAGAGGATTTCCAGTTCTTTCATGAGGGAAAAGTAGAGACTGGGAACATTACCATTTATACACCTTTAGCAAGTATAGTGTGTCTCTATCATGCTCCAGGCATTTTCTAAGTATTTGTTCTAAGTACTTGGACATATCAGTGTCCACTAAAAAGGGATAGCACTCTCTGCCTCATGAGACTCATATTCGAGCAAGGAGAGACAAGTAATAAACACAAATAGGTCAAGTTGATGGGACATTAGAAGATAAGGAAGATAAGTGAGATTGGAAGAATGTGAGACCAGGGAGTGTCTCGATGGGAGTAGAACTTTAAACAGGGTTATCAGGATTGGCCTCATTGAGAAAATCAACAGAGACCTGAAGCTGAGGAGTGGTAATGATCACCTAGAAGCCAGTGCAGGAATATATTAGGCTAGGCTGAAGGGAAGGAGTAGCTGATACAAGGATGAGGCAGGCCAAAGGACTGAGAAGGAAAACGCATATCTTATGGTCTTAAAAGGCAATATAGAAACTGCTTTTTATTCTGAGTGAGGTAAGAAAATTTTACAGGTTAATACTTATGAAAATAGCTCAATTTCATTCTATACATGTTCTCAATTCTCAAGTATTCCTTTGATACCTTTGTGGCAAGCTGAACTATACCATCCTTTATGCATTGGTACATTTGCCTACGTATTAGGGGGATTCTACCAAGATTCTGATACACGGTGAGTGAAACTGAGGCTATACACATTGGCAACAGATGAGAACTTGGAAGTCTAAAAAGATGAAGAAAACATGTAGAACTCAATAAACAGGTTTTGAATCCGATGTCAGGCACTGGGATCAGAAATTCTAAACTCAATTCCTTCTCTAAGGAAACTGGGCTAGTAGTCTGTGCGATATCTTGTGATCATACTATAATAAAAACAAAAATAAGCACACACTGTCATGGAAATAAGATGAATGCCATAGAATTAGTAGTAATGGGAGAGTTTCTAGGCTAAATTATGAACAATAAAATATTTTCCTCATGTCCAATCATAAGGACTAGAATGTGAAGAGGTTCTGAAATTTAGGAAAACTAAGAAAAGCTGAGGATGCACATCTGGACCTGAATCCCATTCAATTTCTACTGTACAGACTTGGGCAAATTAGGTTTTCTGTAATTAAGTTTCTGCATTTTTTTTAAAATGGAGATGGTAATGATTTGTATTTATGTGATTATGACAATTGTGTTGGTTAGGTTTTTCATTGCTGAGACAAAATATCCAACACCCAAAGTTAAAAGAAGAAAGCTTTGTTCGAGTTCACAGTTTGTGGAGATTTGAGCCCATAGTCAGCTGGCTCCAAAGCATAGTGAGATGGCAGAGAGACACAACCAAGCAGAAACGGCCCATGAAGGCAGAAGGCAGCGAAGCAGTCAGTTGTGCAGCAGCAGCAGCCAGCAGCCAGCAGCCTCCAGCCTGCCTTCCCTTTTATTCCTTCCAGGCTTGGGTAGTGTCACCCACACTCAGAGTGGGCCTTTCCATTACCCACACCCAAAAGTATGCTGAACACATCCGGGGACAAATTTTGTGATCACACATCTTAATCCCACACACCTCTGACCCAGCCACCTCTGAGCACATGAGGTTTTGGGGGGACATTCAGATACAAGCCATAGAAATAATTAAATGAGACAAAATATATATTTAAAGTTTTCTTGTACCTAGTGCAGCCAGGTGTGATGACACATGTCTTTAAAGCAAACTACTCAGGAGGCTAAGACAAGCGGACTACAAGTTCAAGACCAGTGAGGACAATAAGAGATCTAGTCTCAAAAAGGGTTAAGAATGTAGCTCAAGGCTCTCTGTGTTCAATTCTCAGTACTACAAAAGAGAAGAGAAAAGGAAAGATACCCCATGTGTAAGTACTAACTATTAGCCTTTGTGTTTATTGTTGCTGTTGCTATCTTTTCCTATAAAATGTAAGTAATAATAATGCTGTATGGATTAAATAAAATAAACATATAAATGGTCTGTAACAGGGTACACACCTATAATCCCAGCACTTGAAAGGCTGAGGCAGGAGAATGGCCATGAGTTTAAGCCAAGCCTGGGCTGCATAGTGAGTTTCAGACCAGTCTGGACTGCCACACAGTGAGATGCAATCTAAAAAAAAAAAAAAAAAATCCGCCTGGCATATAGTGACTGCTCAAGAAAGAAGAAAGTGTAACTAGCATTGTTATATGATTGATTGATATATGCAAGCTTGCCCATTTTTGATGAACTGTTTTGTTTCATTTTGGTAGTTGTTTTTGTTTTGTTGTTTGTTTTGCTATTGTTTGTTATTTTTGGTAGTGGGAATTGAACCTAAAAAGTTCACACTAAGCTATTGTTGTAGCTTATATCTACATGTTCCCACAGTTTCATGCAGTCAGAGGTGGAGCTTGTCAGAGGTGTCTGGACCTAGATTGTGTGATGCTGGGGTTAGGGACATGCTGGTGGGATCGATACATGGTGCAATGTTAGGATTAAGGATGCCCTACCTTGGGTGTGTATCCTGGACAAAATGGACAGAATGTAAGGAGCAGAAAGAGATCTGCTGTTGCCACTTGCTGCTTCTTCACTACTTCATTGTTTGGCTACCTTCTTCCCACCAAAAACAATTTCTCCTCTGTGATGCCCCTCCGCCATGCTACCCTGCCTTGCAGCTCACCAACTTTGGACTAAAACCTCTACAAACTGTGAGCTACAATAAATCTTTTATCCTCTACCTTTGGGCATTGAGTATTTTGTTTCAGCAACAAGAAAAACTAAGATAGCTATATCCCCAGAGGTGTTTTGTTTGTTTGGTTGGGTTTTTTTGTTTTGCTTTGTTTTGTTTTAGGTTTGATCTTGCAAAATCACTAAGTTGCCTCAGCTGGCTTCCATGTGCAATCCTTCTGTCTCAGCTTCTCAGAATTCTGGGATAACAGGCTTGCATCACCATGTCGAGCCACCTGACATTTGTATAGACTATCCCAAGGAAAATGAAATTTGATGGCAGAAGAAAGGCGTGCTCGAATTCAGTTTAAGAAAGCAAGTTTTTCCTTAGGTGCAAATAGGTAAAAGGAAGCAAGGAAATTGTGGTGACCTGAACAAGACAGTGGTCTTCAAGATGAACAGATGGTAAAGGAGGCAGTAATGATGAACTGTCTGTTGCATGGTCATGACAGATGAGGTGGAAGACACAATTAAGCATAACTTCAAGATTATAGATTGAATAACGTAGTAGATGGTGGTACCATTTTCTGAGAATGGGAAGAGAACTAAAGAAGCCACTTTCCCCAGAAGGAAAGAGTGAGACACGATAAAGTAACTTTTAGATAGGCTGAATCTGAGTTGTCTTAAGATATCCAAATGGAGATATCTTTTGAGAAGCTAGATGAGAAAGTTCTGGAAGAGTTCTGGGCTAGTAATATACATCTAGTAATGGGCAATATTGAAAGAAAATTACTCCATGGGAATAAGATTATGAAGGGAAGATATGGAGTAGAAAAAAAAAATAAATGTTGGATCTGGTTGGCCCCATATAAAGAAAAGGACTGATAAAACAGCAAATGCTGACAAGGCTGTGAGGGAGGATAAACTCTTCTACATTGATTGTGGGAATGTAAAATGATATAACCACTATGGAAATTCCTCAGGAAACTAAAAATAGAAATTCTACTTTACCCAAAGAACCCTCTTTTGGATATCTTTCCAAAAGAGTGAAAGTCACAATACTATAATGATACATAAATATCCATGTTTATAGCAGCACAATTAACAAGAGCTAGATGATAGCTTAAATGTTTATCAACAGATGAAGGAATGAGAAAAGCATGATTTATATATACAATACATGCTACTCACCCAGAACAAAGGATAAATTCAAGTCAATTATAAGAAAATGGATGGTCCTTAAGCACATAAAGGGGCAAAGCCAGAGGTGGTGACTCACCCCTGTAATTTTAGCCAGCACTTGAAAGGCTGAGGCAGGAAAACCATTGCAGAGTCCAGCTTTGACTGCAAAATAGCCCAAGGCCAGTCTGAACTGCATAGTGGGATACTGTCTCAAAAAGACAAAGAAAAAACAAAATATAACGCTGAATAAAATAAATGAGACTCAGACTCAGAAGGCTGAAGGGTGTATGCTTTCTGTCATTGTCTTAGTTACATTTTACTCGTTGCTGGGACAAATAACCGACACTCAAGATGAAGGAAGGAAAGGTTTATTAGCTCACAGTTACTGGAGGTTTCAGTCCATATTTGGCTGGCCCAAGGCTGAGTGGAGCAGGACAGAGAGCATCCAGTTCATGGCAGCAGAACAGCAACAAAATGGTGGCAGCCAACCAAACAGGGAAGCAGAGAGGAACAGCTTTAGACTGTCTCTCTGTCTCTCTTTATATTACATTCAGGCTCTCCACCTCAGCCTCCGCCTTAGGCTACACCCATAATCCGGAAGTACTTAGACCCATAATCCCATAAGTACTAAAACCCATAATCCCAGGGATAATGGATCAAGTCTCAAACTCTAGAAGTCCCTGCCCCCTGACTCATGAGACTTTGGGGGAACAACTAGACATAAAACATAACAGCCATATAAAAGTCCTAGATACAAATAAATAATTTTAAAAGCAAAATAAAAAGAGAGATGGTAGAAAACACCGAGATGAACACAGACTTTATGGATATGGGAAGTAGACCAAGAGAAATGAGGGAAAGCTCTCTCTTTCTTGGAATATATATATATATATATATATATATATATATATATATATATATCAAGATTAGTATGCATTTCAAGCATACCATTATTAGAATATTTTTATAATAAAAAATTAAAGCATAGAGTGTACATGCTACACTTAGGTACTACACTATTTACTATAAGGACTGATCATTCATGGATTTTGGTAGCCCTAGAGATCCTAGAACCAATCCCACTCAGGTAACGAGGTCCAACTGTACGCATTAAGATGTGGCAATCCAGATCCTACCAAGGTGTCACAGTTGTATATAAATTACATCCCAAAGGAGTCAACTGCTGTGAGTAACTTGAGCAGCAGTTAGATGACAGAAAGGAAGAAAAACTCCTCTGAGTGACCCTGTATTTTTCTACCCTAAGGGGCATCAATAAAATAGTGAAAAAAGGCACAGTGGTTGAATTTATATATGAGAGATTTAAATATGGAGATTCCAGGTGAAAAAAAAGCTACTGTACATCTTATCAAGCACTAGAAATTGACAAAGAACCAGCATAAAACGTAAGTAAATACAACTTTGCTGGAACATAGTTCTAATGTGTTAATATTATCCCTCAGTTATTGTGGACTGATCAAGCCCATAATTTCCCAAGCAAGTGGGTCCTGCAGGCTTAAATAAATGAGTTAAGTGGTACAGTTTTAGGGCTTAAGGGGGATCAAAACCCTCTAACAGAATTTGAGGTTCTCTGGGGGCTAAGACAGAAGATCGTTTCTTGGCATCCAGTCCTATAATTATTTACTTATCAAAACAAGGGAGAGGAATACTAAAGAAAGATGGGAATCACTCAAGAGCTTCTCCAGGTAAAACATTATATTAATTTAGGAGAACTATGTTATCTCCAGGAAGGTCTCCACCCAAGAGTGGGAGGCCTGCAGCCATAGTCTTAAAAATTTAAATCCTGATCAATGCCAGTGCAGGAGTCTCCATCACAGGTCAGATAGACTTAAGAAGAAAGAAGAGGAAATGCACCATCGTGGTTATTATTGCAATGCACAGGCCTTATCTGAATTCTTGTGGCCATGTAAGAAAGTTATAAAAATTTGCAATATAGCCAGTAAACAGAATGAATTGTCAGGAAAAATAAGAAAGATGAGATGGTAAAGAAAATAAGATATGAAAACATATGTATAAGAAAAACTTGTACAGTACTGTCAAGAAAAATGAAATATGTTTGAAAGGAAAAGGGTTTTACCCTTCTAGTTCCTGGTTTGGTTTTAAACGCAAAAGTTAGCATAATTTACCATTTTTTTCAAGGAACTAGGACATTCAAAACATACTTGCTCCAAAATTCTTCCAGACTTCACATTCAAAGATGATGCCACTAAGTTTTATATCTTTACTCATTCTTTGTGTTTCATAAATATCCTTCTTAATTTCATGTTTCAATATTTCTGAATCAACCTAACTCAAAACATTCTTCTCATTCCCATTGATCCTACACTGAGAGACAATGTAACATAGTCTTTAATAACCAGGTTTCCTAGGTTCAAATCTTGGCTCTGCTTTTACTTCTAATGTTTCTAAAATTCTAGAGACATGGTCAAAAAATATAATGAAGGTTAAATTTTTATTTTGATAAAAGGCACATTGTCACTTATTACCTTCAAAATACCTCTGTCCCCCCAAAAAACATGTATTCCAAACACACTTGTCCCTTCATTCTTCCCACCTTCTGAAGCAGTTCTGGAAGTCCCCCTTCCTAAGTGTGAAGAACCAGAAGCTGTGTGGTGCCAGATTCAGTGAACAAAGTAGACAAGAACACCTTGTGTTACTTTTTACAAGCCTGCTTTCAGTTGGATGGCACTTGGCAGCAGTATAGAACATTTTTATGACCCTCCTCATAGAGATGATGCCCACAAAAAGAGTTCCAGAACTTGTTCAGAAGTAGCCACCACTATAATTGTATTTAAAGACTAATGGCAATGTGTCATATTCTAATGAAGTCTTAAAATTTAAACATTTTCTGTATATTTCAGTCTTACCTCCTATTTAGCCTCTCTGTGTCTCAGTGTAGTTCTTTGAAGTGGTATAATATTGAGACTTATATCATTTCTTTTCTTTGCTTTTTTGAGGGTTACATAAGAGTTTCTGATACATGGAAAGTACTACGTAAGCATCAAGTGTCATTATTATCATTATTTTCACCTATTTGCATTCTCCTATTTGTCAAAATGACTCTGTGAAAAGAATATCTTACAAATAAAGTTTTGGAACTTGTCTAAGACTATACCACTAGCAAGGAACATAATTAGGCTTCTGTACTGGCCAGGATTTTACTTAGAGGAACAGAACAGATATAATATAAAGAATAGATATTAACACAAAATATACAATCTATAAGGAATTATAAGATCGGCTTACAGTAGTCAGCCAAATCAGATGAGCAAGCATGTAGAGGGTGTCTGCATGCTCCAGACTGAAGAATTCAGTCCCGAGGTCTGAAATTCCCTGCAGCACTCTGTGTAAGTCTCTATCCATCAGCTGATGGGTCTGCGCTGGAAGACCGAAGTGTCTGTAATGGATGCTGAAGAGTCTGCAACGGATGGCAAAAGATCCAAGCTGGAAGCTGAAGAGTCTGCGCTGTAAGCCAGATGATGAAGTCCAGGCTAAATGCGAAGGCTGAAGCTTCTCCAATGATGTGAAGTCTTGACTCCTTCCTCAGCCCTTTAAAAAGTCTCTTTGTGCTCAGTCATTCTGACATGGGCCCATTGTGCTCTAGGGTGGAACCAATCATACCCCACAATGGGCCCTTGATCCTGCCCTAGGGAGGAGCCAATAATATCCTAGGCAGGTCCTGATCACGCTCCAGGGAGGAACCAATTGTACCCCAAGGTGGGGCTCCCACTAACAAGGGACCAGGCCGCTGAGTCATCCAGCCAAGTTGACACAATGTATCAACCACTACAGCTTCAAAGGTGGGTCCCTTTCATGCAAATTCTACCTTATGACAATACTGTCCTTTATTTCAAAACTGATTACATCAATATGGATCATTAATGTATTTTTTTCCATTTATGTATTTGGTACAGGGTCTCATTATGCAGCTCATACTCATAATGATCCTCATGTTTTCAGCCTCCCCAGCTCTGGGATTATAGCTATGTGTCACCATGCCCAGACTCGGTGGTCAGCTCAGTGCGCCCCAGGGATGGGGCCAACACATCAGGATGTCCACATCCTATGATTTTGGACTTTTTTTTGGTATATAAGTGAGTACAATTCAAGAAAAATCCCTGAAATCCAGTGAGAGGTGAAATATGATCAGGAATAATCTCTGAAGTAAAAAAGGAAAGAATAACTATAATGAAAGACTTAATAAATGCTTCTAAAGAAGACACTGATTAAAAAAAAGTTAGAGGAGAATAGAAAAATGACAGAATCCTTGAATGAGCAATATAGGAAAGAAATAGATCGCAAGAAGCATATATCAAGGAAATATACAGGGAAATAAAATCTCAATCTCAAGCTGGCAATACCACATGAACTAAAGTGAAGATAGGGTATCAGATCTTGAGGACAAAGTGGTAGCAAGTGAAAAGGTGAGAAAGGATTTCTTAAAAACAACTAGGATGCAGGAAAAAAATAATTCAACATCTGCAAGACAATGCAAAGATGAACAACATGAGATTAATAGGCATCAATGAGAAAACAGAGTTAATAAAAATGATATAAAAAGAATACAGGCAGAAGTAATACCAGAGAACTTCCCAAATATGAGGAAACAATCTGACACTCAGCTAACTGAAGCACACAGAACTAAAAATAACATCAACCCTACTAAAAACACACCCAGACATACAATAGTCAAGATAGAAATCTAGCAGAAGAATAATATACTAAAAGTCACTAGAGAAAAGAAACAGATCACATTTAAAGGAAAATCCATCAGAATAATCGCAGATTTCTATTCACAAACCATAAAGTCAAGAGCACAGAGAGGAGTGCTTCAAGTCTTCCATGAAAACCAATTCCAGCCCAAACCACTATAATTGGCAAAACTCTCAAGTATCAGGGAGAAGTGAAATACCTCCATGACAAAGAACAACTATCAGGATGTCAATGCAAACCCTACACAGGCTACTAAAAGATATAGATAGATAGATAGATAGATAGATAGATAGATAGATAGATAGATAGATAGATATTTTTTTTTTAGGGTCTCACTACTGAGTCATAATGATCCTCCTGTTTGTACCTCCCAAGCGCTGGGATTACAGACGCGCGTCACCACGCCCAGTATCCCTGGCTCAGCGCACTCTAGATCGGGGCCGGTGTGGCATGAGGGGCCAAGAACTGAACCCTGGCCTCTGTGCTTCCTCTAAGCAAGTGCTAAATCCACTGTGCTATACTATCGGCCCTTAAAAGATATTTTAGAGAGGGCCCAAAATGACCCAAACTCCATGAATGAGAACAGAAAGAATACACCAAATAGGGCAACCATTTAACACAGGAGAAAAAGGGGTAAATAATAGTAGGCAAATAACATGTCAATAATAAGTCCATACATTTCAATTTTATCCATCAATGTAAATGGACTTAATTATCAATTAAAATAAATAGACTGGCACAGTGGATTAGGAGCAAAAAACAACAATATGCTATATAAAAGAAACACTCATAAAAATATTAATAGGCTGAAAAACAAAGGATGGAAAACACTACATGCCTCAGCACCTCAGAAAAAAGTAGGGGCAGCAATGCTGTCTACAGATAGTGTCAACTTCAAGCCAAGATTGATCAAACAAAATAAAGAAGGCCATTACATACTGGTTAGGGGAAAAATTCAAGATGAAGTAACACTCATAAATATGGATGCACCCAACATGTGAGCACCCAGCTATATAACACAAAGCTTAATGGACATGAAAGATCTAATGTCCAATACCACAATCTTAACAAGAGATTTTAACACCCCTTTAACCTGAAAACATAGATCAAACAGACAAAATAAATCAGCAAAGAAGTCACAGAACTGAACTAGAACTTAGGACAATTGATGAAGTGAACATATACAGAGTATTCTACCAAGCCACTTCTGAATACACATTTTTCCAGCTGCACATGGGACATTTTCTAAAAGAGGCCACACACTAGTCCATAGGTTATGCCTAAGTGTATGCAAGAAAATACAAATTATACCATGCATATTATCTGACCACAGTGCAATAAAACTTCAAATAAATGACAAAAGAAACCACAAAAATACAGAAATACATGGAAATTAAATAACACACTCTTCAGAAACCAATGGGTTGCACATAAAATAAGAAATTAAACAATATCAACAATTTAATGAAAATTCAAACACCTACTGGAATTTACGGGATGCAATGAAAGCAGTTCTTAGAGGGAAATTTATAGCCCTGAACTCCCACATTAAGAAAACAGAATGGGAACAGATATATACTCTAATGCTACACCTAGATCATCTAGAAAAGGAAAAGCAAACCAAATTCAAAGCCCAAAGATGGGAGGAATATATTATAAAGATTAGAGCAGAAACTAATTCAATTGAGACAAAATTATACAAAGAATCAAACAAAAGGCTGGTTCTTTGAAAGATTAAATAAAATTGCTAAGCCCCTAGCTAACCTCATCAAAAACAGGAAAGAATAAACCCAAATTCAAGCAATAAAGGATGAAAAGTGTGAAGTTACCACAGACCCAGTAGAGATTCAGAAGATCATTAATAGCTACTTTGAGAATCTTTACTCTCACAGAATTGAAGACATGGATGAAATGGGAAGATTCCTAGAAAGGTACAATTTACCAAAACTGAATCAAGAAGATATAAGAACTCTCAATAACTCAATAACAGTCAATGAAATACAAAGTGTGATAAAAAAAATTACTGACAAAGAAGTCCAGATCCTGATGGATTCACTGCCAAATTCTACAAGAAATTTACAGAAGATATAATCCCAATACACTTCAAACTTCTTAATGAAATTGAAAAGGAAACAGTCTTCCCAAAATCATTCTTGAAGGCAAGTATTATATGAATACCAAAACCAGATAAAAATGCAAATAAAAAAGAGAACTACAGGCAATCTCTCTCATGAACATAGATGCAAAATACCTCAAAAAATCCTAGCAAATGGAATACAACAAATCATTAAGAAGATTATACTTCATGATCAGGTAGGATTCAGCCAGGGAATACAAGGATGGTTCAACATGCGCAAATCTAAAATGTAATACCCTGAAGCAATAAAACCAAATCCAAAAATCACATGATCATCTCAATTGATGCAGAAGAGGCTTTTGGCAGAGTCCAACACTCATCCATGTTCAAAGTCCTACAGAAAATTAGAATAGATGGCCTCTCAGTCTGATAAAATTCATTTATGACAATCCAATTGGCTAACATAATTATAAATAGGGAAATACAGAAATCTTTTTTTTCTCAGATCTGGCACAAGGCAAGGATGTCCTATATCACCAGTCCTATTCAACATAGTTCTGGAATCATTAGCTAGGTCCATTAGACAAGAAAGAGAAATAAAAGGAATAAGAATAGGTAGAGAAGTTAAACTCTCAATTTTTGCAGATGATGTGATACTTTACTTGGAAGACCCAAAAAACAATAAGATGCTGCTAGAATTAATATGCAAATTCAGTAGTATAGCAGGATACAAAGTTAATGCCCAAAAGTCAGTAGCATTCCTCTATACAGAAAACAAACACTGAAAGAAACAATATTAGAGAAACAATAACTTTTACAATAGCATGGCAGAAGATGAAATACTTAGGAATTAATCTAACTAAAGAAGTAAAAGATCTAATTCAATAAAAACTACAGTACTCTGAAAAAAAGAAATCCTACAGGATATCAGAAAATGGGAAAATATGCCATGCTCCTGGATAGGAAGAACCAACATTATGAAGATGGCCATAACCCCAAAATGTTATACGGGTTTAATGCCATCCCTATGAAAATACCAACAACATATGTTGTAATGTACTATGTCAGTGCCAAAAGAACCGATGAGAAGACCTAATGAAAGTAGCTCTGAGGACTTGCCGAGATCCCCTCCCCAGCGAGCAAAGAACCTCTGAAACAACTCAGCTTTATTCAGGATAGTCAGCATGATCTCATGTGCAATCACCTCAGCAAAGGAGAACCATGTGCTGAGGCACTAATGTGACCACGGTCTCATTAAAGTAAAGGAGAGCCACATGCTTAGTCACGAGCAAAACCAAGCCCTCCATCAGCTTCCATCCTAGGGTTCACTCAGGCATTAACCAATAGCATTTCAAGAAAGGGAGAAAGCAACAAATAGGGAACCCACAGGTGAAGCTGCCTCTGGGCCCCATCCATCACACTCCGTCTTTCGAAATGCCCATCAGGCTACAAACATACCTCACAGACCTAGAGAAATCATTCCTAAAATTTATTTGTAACCATAAAAGGCCTAGAATTGCAAAGACAATCCTGGACAACAAAGATAAGACAGGAGGCATTACAATTTCAGAGATAAAATTATACTACAAATCTACTGCGATAAAATCAGCATGGTTTTGGCAAAAAAAAAAAAAAAAAAAAAAAAAAAAAAAAAAAAAAAAAAAAAAAAAAAAAAAAAAAAAAAAAAAAAAAAAAAAAAGACCTGAGTATGAATGAAATTGATTAAAAGATTCAGAAGCAAATAAAAACACAGCCACCTTATCATTGGCAAAGGGGCCAAACATGCTTGCTGGATGAAAGAATCTCTTTAACGAATGATGCTGGAAAAACTGGCTCTCTACATAGCAAAACTTGACCCAGGTCTATCACCATGCATAAACTAAATTTAAAATAGATTAATAATCTAAATATTAAAAGAGAAATACTAAATTTCCTGGAAGAGAAAGTCGGACAAAATCTTGAAGACAGCTAGATAGGAAACTTTCATGGACAAAAATCGAAAGTCATGTGTAACACTTAAAAGAATTAACAACTGGGATATCCCCTTGTTGAGAAGATTTTGCATGTGAAAAGAAATTACCAACAGAGAAAAGACAACCCACAAATTTGAAGAAAACATTTTTTAATTAATTGGTATTCAGACAAAAGCTTTTTTTTTTTTTTTTCTGGCTCAGGTTGCCTTAAGTGTGGGTGTGGGGACTGAACTGCCATCCCCTGTGCCTGACTGGGCTTGCCCTCACAGGCGCTTAAACCACTGAGCTAACCCAAAAGCCCCCCAGAGGTCTTTTGTCTAGAATTTATAAAGCACTAAAAATCATTAGGGTTCCAAAATTTAAAGGTCCAATCTAGAAATGGGCATTGGAGATGAACACACACTTCTCAGAGGAAGACATACTAGAAGCTAATAAATACATGAAAAAAAAATGCTCCACATTACCTGCCTTCCATGAAACAACACTTAGATACCATCTCACCCCAGAAATAATGGCTTTCATAAAGAAACCAACCAACAACAAATGTTGGAGAGGCTGTGAGGGAAATGCAACATTTCTCCACTGCTGGTGGGAATGCAGACTGATTCAACCATTATGGAAATCAGTGTAGAGAGTCCATAGAAGGCTAGGACTGAAATCCCATTCAATCCAGCTATCCCCCTACTGGGAATTTTCCCAGAACTGGAAACATCATATTATAGTGATATTTGTGCACCTGTGTTTATAGCAGCACAATCTGTGATAGCCTAATCTTGGAAACAGCCAAAATACCCATCACCTAGGGAATGGATGAAAAAGTTGTGGCATTTTTATACAACAGAGTATTACTCAGCTATAAAGAATGATAAACTCAAAGCCTTCATATGTGTAAATATTGTATAGTCCCCACAGTGTAAGAATTCTAAAGAAGAAATAAAAATGGAAAGGCATAACACAGCTAATTGGAAGGTGAGAACTTGAAGATTAAACAACAAAGAGAAAGCAAGGAGAAAAGTTAGGAAACCTGGCAGTGGCAAAACCATACATTTATGTACACAAATTTGTTAAGACAATGGTCCTAAGAATTTCCATCAGGGTTTTGAAACTAGCAGTTAATGGGTAGAATTCTCACTCTATGTATGCTGATGTACATGAACTAAGCAACTACACTGAGGATAGCAATGTGAAATACTAAAACCATGCTTGGAACACCTATCATTCAGGTCTTCTGAATGGTACTGCTTCTAATGTCATATCAGTTATTGCTATACTCTCTCTCTAGTAAATGTTTAATTTTAAAAAGGTAATAAAATGAATAAGACAAGGAAAAAATGCTGTAGAATTGACCTGCTACCATTTTGTATATGGTTAGTTTTCCAAATTTCTGTGTAATAATGTGTAATTATTTATTTTTTTATCACATTCCATAGGGAATTATTAAAATATCAATGAATTATGGAAAATTCTGGTTCCATGTTAAGTCTAAGACATTTGATATTCAGAAAGACAGTGATGTTAAGCACAAGTGCCTCTGTTCTAGTGTAATAGTATCACTAAACTTCTCTTCTAGTAGGTTAACAACTTAAGTTTTCAGACCAAAAAATTACAGAAAAAGAAGGGGTATGAAGATAGCCAATATTTTGGCCCTGGCCCTTCTAGGTCAATGAGGACTGAGGACATTACAAAACCTGTACTGTTACATCCAATTATTCAGTGGTGTCCCAAATTTTCTGTTCAAGGAGATTATGGGGAAAGGGATCAACAAGGTATAGTGTGCTTAAGGAGAGTCACCTAGAGAGAAAACATTCTCTCAGGCTTTCACAGAGAGCAAGTTGGTCAAGCTATAGCTGTGACTCATCCAGTTGGTTGACACTGACAAAAGTTCTACAGAATGCTGTACACGGTTTCAGGGTAAATCCTGAGGGGATTTCACTGACCTTGTCAATTACAAAAGTTACATTTCTTGTATAGGTCTTGCTTTAACTTGGTCTTAACCATCCAGAAGAAAAGCTTAACCACAAGGTATAAAAAGTAAAGCCATACTTATATGCTGAGCTCTAAAAGGCTCAAGTCAACAGCTGCCAACATTGCCAGTTCTGCTAATAACCCATTATTATTATGGACTATTGGACTATACATACAACTACTTTCTCTTAGTTCCATAAAAAGAAGTATTTGTACCAACAGTGTTTAGAAAAGTTATCGAGTCTGCATCTGTACTCTGAATAACTGCTATGAAGGCAGCAATATGCACTGTATTAATTATGCTGTCCTACTAATGTGTTTTGAAACTACCTCATTGTCATTTTTATTAAAAATAATAAAATTTTAAAAAGAATGTAGACATCAGATCTGTGCAGTTGTACAAATGTCACTGTAGTCCTTCTTTCTCTCACAGTCTGATGTATGCTTACTTACCCCAGTGAAATTATTTCATCATTAGAACCTAATGATTTGAAAAGTTGGAAGTTTTCACCAGGTAAATTTTTGGTTCCTAGGCAGCTTCTTTCTTTTTCTTTTACTTTCTCTCCATTACCTTTCCCTCCTCTTTTCCATAATCTAAGCTTGAGTCTTAGAAGCTCAGAGAACAGGAAAAATATTGTCACTCTTTAAACTCCAAAAATAAAGGATGATGTCTCCGTCTGTTTGTGTTGCTATATCAAATATAGACTGGTGGCTTACAAATAACAGAAATTTACTTTATACAGCTATGGAGGGAGAAAACTCCTAGACCAAAGTATTGACTGCTTTAGTGTATGCTAAGAGCCCTCTTTCTGATTCATAGATGACAGCTTTTCATTGTGTCCACATGTGATGGAAAGGACAAGAGACATCTCTTGGGCCAATGCATGGGGCATAATTTTGCCATCAAGACACATTGCTGTGTGCTTATGATACCAGTTTATTATTCAGGATATTTCTAGTGATTAATTATTAATTTTATGAATCTTATTATTAAACAATGAGTACTTAACTGGAAAAAATTTAAAAATATAAAGTATTGATTTTTTTAAAGACAGGGTTTTGCTATGCAGTCCAGGCTGGCCTTAATCCTCCTTCGTCTCTTGAGTTTTGAGATTACAGGCATCTGCCTGAATTTTTAATACTAATTGAGTTCTTATTTTAAAAAGCATCAAAAATTTGATCATTAACTGTTTTCTGGTGTACAAAATCTAAAAAATAACTACAGAAATAAATTCCTATAAAAAGTATAGTGAAGAATGGCCAGATAGCTCAGGGGACCAAAGTACCTGCTTAGGCAGAGTGCAGTGACTGGGTGTTTTTTGTTTGTTTGTTTGTTTGTTTGTTTGTTTGTTTTTACCTGATTACTCTCCTATTTATAATACAGCATCATAAGTGAAACAAAAAAGTGGTACATTAAACTAAAGAATGACACAGAAGTACTTTATTATGTGACACCATGTGACAGAAGCCCTATTTATCAGTGCCTGACCACGCAATGTATATGGCTCAGAAACAGCAGTACTGGTGAGTCAACTACTGATCTTTACATAAAGCAAAGTGGTTTTTGGCCAGGGGGTACTAGGAATTGAACTCAGGACTTCACAGTTGCCAGGCAAGTGCTGTACCACTGAGCTAAATCCCCAGCCACACGTGAAATGGCTTTAAATGGTTTACCATTTTAAAATGCAAGTTTATACAGATGAGAGCTGTTTCATTTTTTTAATAAAAGTACTCTATTGAACCAAGTCCTGTGGCTTTAAAAGCTTTCAACATTTAAAGTAGTATTATGTGCCCAAAACGATATGCTATTTCCTTTATTTACAATACATTTATAGCTATGATTAGTCATATTGCCATATACAGAAACTATGCCTAAACCAAATTAAAGATTTAAAAAAATAAAATATTTTCCATTAGCAATCTGAAGTCAGAGCTCAGTAAATAGAATTCTTCCAAAGTAAGGCATTATACACTCAGTAGTTTCTATAATTTAGTATGCTAAAAACGAAATAAACAGGACAAGGCCAGGAGGTGCACACATAAGTAATTTCATGATTTTCTTCATTTTGACTCTATTGCTTTCTTGTTTTCGGGAGTAAAGTCCTTGACTTCAAAAGTAACAAAATACTTGAGAAGGGAATTCACATCTTCCAGTTTTAAATGGTATTCCTGTGCTATTTTCTCAGCAGTCCATGTTTTTGGATTAAGTTTGTGATTATTGAGAAGCGTCAAGGCCCCTACAATGGAAACTCTACCCTTGGGAATGTTCTTAATATCCAGGCCAAGGGGATGGCCCTTTGGCAATCTGAATTCCTTCATCTCTAGTGTTTCGGCACCTTTTACCACCAGGGATGACACAGGATCTTTGGAATCAACATATACATCTTTCAGCAATGACAGCAGCTTTTCATTTTTTTAAGAAATTTCTCCTTTAATTTCTGGATGGCTGCTTGTCAGCTCCGGCAGGGCACTCCGAGTGGACGGGTGCCTCGGGGCCGCGGACGGCTTCATTTTGCTGATTTCCAGCTCTCCTTGGTTCTCCAGGTTGAAATTCCTGGCCACCTGCGCCACCGCGGGCCCCCATGCTCTCTAGGACATGATGCATCCAGGCTCCAGACACACCTGGGAGACCTCCGGGCGCACTCGCGAGGCTGAGGTCAAACCTGCGGCGCTCCGGGGAACATAATGCAAGGCCAGTGACTGGGGTTTGATGCCTGGTGTGCTGTACAGCTCCCGCCCCCTGGGCACACAGAGATGGCAATTGAGATTGGGTGTGGTAGCATACACCTGTAATCTCAACTCTTGGGAGGCTGAAAACAGGAGAATTACTACGAGTTCAATCTTTGTAGTGAGACCCTATACATCCCAGAGACTCAGTACCAAATACATAAAAAAGTACAATGAAACTGCTAATAAAATTCTACAACAAAAATAATATTTATTTCAATTATCCTACCTAAGACAGTCTTCACACATGATATATACATATATCCTTTACACAGATAACATATGCATTTTGCATCCCTAACCTTTTTGTAGGAGATACTTGACATCTTGCCGATCTTTATGGTTTGTCAGGAGGTTCTTATTATGTTATACAATGTGTAATTAACAAGAACATAAAAGGCCCATAAAATAAAGTATTAAATAACTAATATCTATTGTGTGTTCAGGAATGAGCATTTTCATGGCAGCTCTGTACTTGCTGGCAAAATCCAAGTGATAACAACAGAAATAAGTTCCTATATGAACTACAGTGAAAATACCAATAGAATTCTACAGCAAAAATAATTTAGCTTCAATTGTCTCACCAAGGCATTCTTCACGCATGACAAGTGCATGTTTTGTGCACACATCTCATTTACACTGTCAGCTCATGTGCTTCATTTTCCTTTCACCAGTGGCAGGCCATTCTTGTCGCCTCTCTTGTCTTTCAGTTTTATCAGGAACTTCCTACTATACTGTACAATGTGCACGTAGCAGGAAAATATTAATAAAATAAAATATCAAATATGTAATGAGTGCTTAGAACAACATCAACATCAGCTGCTCACTTGCTTATGAAACTTAAATGATAACACCAGAAATAAAAACCTATGTGAACTACAATGTAAATACAAACAAAGGTTTATTCCACAAATAATTTTTGCTTCAACTGTCACATCCCAGGCATTCTGTACACATGACAACTGCATCATGTTCCATGCACTAGTGTCACACTGACAGCACATATGTTTTGTTTCCCTGACCTTTTCCATAGGGCATAGTTACCATCTTTTTGGTTTTCCCATTATCATAATTGTTTTTGCACTTGCTTGTGCACCACTACACTCCATAATTTTTTTTGCATAGCTCCCAGGAGCAGTAATATTTTTTTCCCTCTGCTAAAAGTAATCTTGTATGAGTTTTCACCCCAGTCCAGTAAGAAAATTTCCCCATGATATTGTGCACTTGTTATTTTCTTTGTAAACTATTGAACTATTTATGCCATACATGTTTAAGGTGGAGTGAAGTACAACCATTGGCCAATTCTTTGCATTTTGAGTCACATCATAATTGCTGCATAACTCATCAATGTTTGCTGTGGTTTTAGTCTTGCTGTTTAAAAGTTACCATTTCAGGCTTTCATTTTGTCAAGGTTTTAGTTCAGTTAGGAACAAAGGAATTGAGTCATTCCTTTTTTTCCTCTTCCCTTTTTTCCTTCCCTTCCCTTCATTGCCTCCCTTTCCTTCAAATGGAAATGCCACACCTACCTATTATATTGCCTAAAGCTACAGTGACCACAGAATGCTGCAAGATGTTCAAGAGTCATATATATATAGGTGCTGTGTGGATTGCTTGACCATTTGAAACAAAATTAGATGAGGTGATAGCAGCTAGATTACCAGCTCTTTTTCTGTGCAGTTAGCAATAAACTCCAGGCAATTTTGAAGGAAATCAATCTCCTCAGTGTCATCGCTATTGTACAAACTTCAAGCCAATGTTCATAAGTCTTTTATATCCACAAGTCTTTTACATTCCTGCAATTAACCATTGAAAGCCTTGCAAGTACAGCAGACCTATGAATACTTTTCATTCGGCTAGTGAGGCGTCAAAATGAACACATTTTTGAGTATGGGTATTAGTGCACACAGAGTATTTTACTTGCATTTCATCATTTGTGTAATCCAAAATATCTTGTGGCCTTTTGGCTATTACAGTTGCCAACATTGAATGATAGTGCTGGCATTCCATCCAACAGGTTTCAGGCCTGCCAATATCCTCACCATATTTTTGGATGTAGTTTTAACATTGGATCATTTCATTTGGTTGTGTGAACATTTTGTACAAATTTTTACTAGTTAAATATGTATTAATATTGCT
Source organism: Myocastor coypus (assembly GCA_004027025.1). Taxonomy (NCBI): domain Eukaryota; kingdom Metazoa; phylum Chordata; class Mammalia; order Rodentia; family Myocastoridae; genus Myocastor; species Myocastor coypus. The sequence goes on from PVJA010000665.1 coordinate 102,550, forward strand.
GTTTTCTTTGCCATCTGAATCAGGAAGGTCATCATTCCATATATGTGTATCAATTGATTTTTGCTACATTTCACTGTCATAGGAACTTTGGCTAAATAGCCAACATCATAATCTGTGCAAAAGTCACCTAATGATTCATTTTTAAGTTCCTCTAAAACTCACAAGTCTGGTTTTTCATGTGCCATTCTATTAAACTGAAATAGGAGCTGAGGAGATAGCTCCATGGCACAAGTGCCCACCTAGCAAGTGCAAGGCTGTGAGTTAGAAGCCTGGTCTTGGAAGAAAACAAAAAGAGGAAAAAAAAAAAAAAAGAATTCTACTCTCCCCAAAAAAAGCTAAAAGAAAAAAAAAATAAATAAATAAAAGACAAATCCTAAAGGCATAGCTATTGTTGTTTTAGAGCTCTTGTACACACAGACTTTTTGGAAGTGGATGGATCCAGGATGTGTGAGGCTGAGATTAAGAATGTAATGCTGGGATTGATTCATGGTATGATACTAGGATTAAAGCTGCCCTATCTTGAATGCTACTCAAAATTGTGTGGCCTGAATAAAATATAAAAGGCAAAAGAGAGTCACTACTGGTGGCTGATAGCCCGTTGCTTGTTGACTTGCTGCCTTCTGCCTTTCATGAACTCTTCTCACCTGTGATGCCCCTCTGTCACGCCATCCTGCCTCACAGGTACCCAATTAGGAGCCTCTGCAAACTGAGCCACATCGACCTTCATTATTTTAATTTTAGGCACTGGGTATCTTGTCTCAATGACAAGAAAAGTAAATAAGACAATAATTTTTAAGAAAATGCTTATTTCTCAGGTTCTCTTTTGTGTTATCAAAATGCCCACAAAATATCATTACCAAAAATAAAACAAAACTCTTGCTTAGGGAAAATATAGAACAGAATTCCTCTGCTCTGAACTCCCCAACAAACCATTAATCACTGAAGCACACACACCAGTGAAATTACACAAAGTAGATAGTTCATCAGGTTTTTCTCTTTATTTTGTATTTAAGTCTTTTGAATTTTATTCAGAATTTAGCATGAAAGGTATGAGGGCAAACAGTTAAATATTCTAAATAAAACAAAAATAGAGATGAACAAACAAGAGTTCAACATACAGGGATAAGAAAGACAAAATGTGGGAGCTTCTACTATTTTAGTTAATAGGTAACATGTGAGATAGACCTCTTACCTCCTTACTTTTTTTCTGTTCAGGATTGGTAAAATTATTTTTTTATGTAGGATAAAAAATAGAAAATCCACAAAAGAAACCAAGTATTCCAGAGGCTTAAGGCAAGACAGGTCCTTGAGCAGCTGTTATTCCTATCTCTCAATAGTAGTCATATGACTGGGGATACCTTCTCTCTGAAAAAAAAAAAAAAAAAAAAAAAAAAAGCAGTAGATAGGGGAAGAAAACACAAAAGGCAAGAGTCTTACATTAGAGCTGCCCTACATTCAGCTGTAATTGTTTTTTCTTTTGTGATATCAGGAATTGAATTTAAAGCCTCTGTACTAAGGTACATCTTCAGTCTTTTTTTCATTTTTTACGAAGTTGTTAAGCTGCACTCAGACATATCTTCCTGCCTCAACTTCCCATGCAACACATTTCTTAAAATCATATAGGAAAGACTTCATTACGCTGTTGTTAACAATGCATTCTTCATTCCCCTTAAGACTGTTGCATCTCATGCTTTCTTTTTTCCTTTCTTTCTTTCTTTCTTTCTTTCTCTCTCTCTCTCTCTCTCTCTCTCTCTCTCTCTCTCTCTCTCTCTCTCTCTCTCTCTCTTTCTTTCTTTCTTTCTTTCTTTCTTTCCTGTATTTAGTACAGGTCTCACAGGCTCAGACTCACAGTGCTCCTCCTGTTTTCACTCTCCCCAGTGCTGGGATTACAGGCATGTACCACCACACCCATCTCAGTGGCCAGCTCAGTGCACCAAGGGGCAGGGGCAGGGTGGAGTCAGCACTGCAGCTGGTGAGGGGAATGAATCCCATCCTTCTTGGAGGCCCTTCTCTCATGATTTCTTTCTTCATAAGGCTGCTGTCACTGTATATGTGTTGTCTTTCTCTTCCTTTGGACTTTGATCTTTTCTCTGCTAATGATCTTTCTTTGCATACTATTTTAGCCATCCTCCTTATGGTTAAAATTTAGATTATACCATTAGCAATAATCACAACCTCAAATTTATCTCAATTTCAAGCAGCTTATTCTCCAATTACTGCCTTCTGTCTTTTCAACTCATTCTCTCTAATATGCCAACTATCAAATTTTGGGCTGCCAATGGTACTGAAAATCCAGTGACTCTTAACACTTTTTATTCCAGTATTGGGAATTAAACCCAGAACCTCATGATTAGTAGACAAGCTAACCCTGAGCTACACTTCCGGTTCTCCTGTCACATTACCAGTGTCTGTCTCCCACTTTGTGTCCTTCATTCTTCATAATCCAGTACAGATTCTACTGTTGATCATTAGAGTCACTAACTCGCATCTGTCTTTGTTGTATATTCATGGTAAAGCTACAGCATTTGATTAAACCAGCTTTCCTTTTTTCATGTATTTACCCTTGAACCACTAAATGAGGCTTGAAGAAAAAGCTCACAAACATGGCTAGTGTTCTCAGTTAAATCTCATGACCTTCCACATAAGAACCGTGTTTTCCTTAGTTCTTCCCTCCTATCCTCCTGTATATCTGTTCCCTTCATTCTTACATTATCATGTACCAGTGAACATTCACCTGCTCATTATCAACCCCTTCCACATTCCTGTCCCTTACCTTGTATTCAGTTGACAGTTTACCTACTGTTTCATTTTAGAAAATGAAAAGGAAGAGAAGAGAATTTGCATGTACTGTCTACCACACCACCCACATTTCTGGGTCTATGCAATATATCATCTTTCTTTCCCACTATCTTACCTAAGAGAAATCTGTATATCTGTTAGAACCATAATTCTATCTAACATAAGGCATTACTCATCAATTCTTCACCTTCTCTTACACAGAAAAATTTGCCATCCCCATCTGTTCATTATTAATATACAAACATATTATTTCTCCTGTCTAAAAGAATAAGAGAAGCAAAACACTGACTTCTCCAGCTAGTACACTTCTCTGCTGCTGTTCTACAAAGCAAACTGTCTTCCACATTAATGATCCAGTGATGTCTTCTTAATTCCCATGTTCCTTCTTTCAGACTGTTTTCAACCCTCACCTGACTTGACCCTTCAGTAGCTTTTTACATACTTGAATACTCTTTCCACCCTAAAATGTTTTCTATCTTTCTTTGGCTTCCAGGTACTGACACATTTTTAGTTTCCTGTTTCTTTTCCTGTCTTCTCCTCCCAGTTCTCCTTCACCAGTTTCTCCTTATCTATCTTTATCTATCTGGATACAATCCAAACTGGTCACTCTCTTTCCACTGTTGTCTCTCTCTTGAGGCTACTCTCAAGGGTAACTAGAAAGACACAATCTTATTTATTTATTTATTTATTTATTTATTTATTTATGACAGAGTCTACAGGGTCTAACTACATAGATCAGACTCATAGTGATTCTCCTGCTTTCAGCCTCCCAAGTGCTGGGATTACAGGCAGTTGCCACCATGCCAGCTCAATCGCCCTCTCAGTGTACCCCAGGGGCTGGGCTGCTGCAGCACAAATCGAACCCCAGCCTCTGCACTCTGCATAAGCAAGCACTTTAGTCTGCTGAGCTATCTGGCTAGTCTTGACACTTACAAATTTTAAGTCAGATCATTTCACTCCTTTGTTCAAAATCCTCCAGTGGCTTTGCATTTCTTCTCATGGTCTAAGCAACTCCAAAACCTTTACAGTCACCTGTAAGGCAATCTGTCTGCTTGTTGTCTTTGACCTCAAGTTCTATACTCGCTCACAACCTCTCCCCATTTCAACTACTGGCCTTCTTGCCATTCCTCAAATCCATTAGCCCTTTTCCCCTGCCCCCTACTCTGATCCTGGCTCGATTACCTCCTTCAAGTCTTTATTAAAATTTAGACCCTCCATGATATTTCTTGTGGACAGCCAATTTAAAAATTTACTCTCCTTCCCTCACATGATTTATTTAGTTATTTGAGAGGGTCTCATTATGTCCTGCAGGCTGGCTTTGAGTTCACTATGTAGCTCAAGCTGATGATTTTCTTGCCTGAGGCTCCTGAGTGCTGGGATTACAGGCTTGCGCCACCACATCCAGGCCCACACCTCTCTTTTGAATCTGCCTTCCCTGTTTTATTTTTCTCTATAGGATTACTTTATCTGATAAATACCTGAATGTGTTTTGCTTTTTATAGGAACATACTATATATAAATAAATGTGCATATGTAAGTCTCCAACCCAATTAATTTTCAAAAGCTGAGTACAACCATGTAACAGAATCCAGACCAAGACATGTAACTATCCCAGCACCCCAAGAATCATTCATGCTCTTTTTCAATCACTGCTAGTCTTCCGCTCTGTAAGTGAGCCACTATTCTGTTATTCTTGAGAGTAAACATAGCATAATCCTTCCTGCTTTTCTATTTCATGTAAATAGGCTCAGACAGTGATGTACCTCACACTTCAGTGAGGTTTATTGCTAATTCCTCCTACTACCAAACTACAAGCTTCGTGGATCAGAGACTTACTTTGATTGCAGCTGCACCTCTGATGCCTGTAAGAAAGTCTGGGCAAGAGTTAGAGCCTGATGAATTGTGATGCATGGATGGATGAATGAAATGCTAAACAGCAGGAAAGGAAGTTAAGACAGGCTCAAGTTGAAACCAAATCTGGGAGGATGACCAGGGAGTCATGAGAAAAATAAAGAAAAGAAAGCTATCCTCCTAAGAAAAGCAAAGACAGTAAACAGGCAACACAATTTAAAAAGCAGTCAGCAAAGCTCAGAGCAATGAACAACAGCCATGTGCTGAGAAACAATAGTAACAGAGGCTAGAAATGCTGGCAGATACTAGATTTCAAAGACCGTAAGTACATAAAGAGGTGAAGAAAGTAAGATACAGAGACTTTAAGGCATTTGTAGGATCATTTTTATGGTGCTGAAATTAAGGGAATAAGAAATGGAATTTCTTGGAAATTGACTCATTAATCATGTGTCTTAAAGAACAGCTAGAGATAGGGGAAAGCAAAGAAGGAAGGGAAAAGAAAGTATGCATAGTTAAGATACTTATACTGCTCATTTCTATTAGTTCACTGAACAAAAGTTTGTGCTCATATTGTTTGAGTAATTTTGCATGCCTGTATTTTGTAATTTGAGAAACTACTTTGAAAATAACAATAAATAACATAATAAGCACTGCTAATGTCTTGTTTCAAAATCTATATCATTTTAAATGTTATTTTCTCTTTAAAATAAAAAGATAGAAATAATAATGTGCCCTAGTGTTCTCAAAACAGAATCTGAAGCCCACTATAATGTTCACAGACCAACTACTCCTGCAGATGTGGGCATGACTTAGGAGTCTGGGGAATAAATAAGTCCCACTTTCACTCTGAAGGAAAACTTGACCAACTCAAGTTGAAGATGTAAATGTATGAGTCTGTCTGGTTAGCTGTGTTTTACTGAACTAAGTCAAGGAGCCAGAGCTCTGTCTTCTTCACCTGATGAACATGGCTTTGAGGAGATGGCACCCATCCTCAACAGGGAGAGATAGACAGAAGTACTCTGGATGTCTTCCTCACCCCAAGGGTTTGTGCTCAACATGAGTGATTCTGAAACTTGAGTGTGAGTAAGAAGCACCTGGAAGCTTGTTATGGTTTATGTATAGATGTCCCCTCAAAGTGTCATGCAATCATGGGGCAGATTTCTAGAGTTTATGATTAACTCATGATCCACTAGGATTATGGGTATAAGTATTACACCCAGCCTGGGGCAGATAGCCTGAATGCAATTTAAGGGAGACAGACTTGCTCTCTATAACCATTGTTGCTGCTACTCCTCTGTTTTGCTCTCTGTTCTTTGCTGCTACCATGAAAGGTTACTCTCTGCTGTACCACTGTGCCTTGAAGCCAGCCAAGTATGGACTGAAATCTCCAATAACTGGGAGCTAAATAAACCTTTCCTCCCTTCATTTTGAGTGTTGGGTATTTATCCCAGCAACAAGAGAAGAGTAACTAAGACAAGGCCTTACTAAAACAGATTACTAGGCCTATCCACAGTGTTTTAGATGTTTTCATCCACTAAGTAAAGGATAGGGCCTGAGAATTTGTGTTTATAACAAGCTCCTGGGTGGTACCAGTGTCTCTGGTTTGGCAATGATGTGTGGAGAACCACTAGCCTACACAAGTGCTAGCCTCCTAAAACCAGGGCAAAGTGGGACAGGGAGATAGCTTAGTAGAATAAGCACTCACCTGGCAAGGTCCTGAGTTCAATCTCAGGTATCCCACAAAAACAAAAGAGAACAAACAAACAAACAAAAGAACAGGGGGAAAGTTTAATTTTTTCTTTCTCTTATTACAGAGATGTGTGAATCCCTCCTCCTTATCATTTCTGAGCTTCAATTTCTCTATCTCTTAAATATAACACTCCCAGATATGATACAGGACAACCAGTTAGATTGAATGTCTAAAATTAGCGGCACACACTTGCAATACCAACGTTTTGTGAGGCTAAGACAGGAGGATCAAAAGTTTGTACCCAGTCTAGGCAATTTAGCAACTTAGAAACCCTTTCTCTAGATAGACAAAGAAATGGATAGATAATTAAGAATAAATAAATAAGCAAACCTATACATAAAGGACTACAATGTGAAGGTCTAGCACCACAAATATGGCCTGTCATGTTATAAAGTTCATCATGCCCTAGCAACAGCCACATTCAGCAGAGTGAAAGCTGCCAGTCCCTGATGCATTGTGTTTTTTTCAAACCCAGAGAGACTCTATCTCATTACCTTCATTTGCCCCAGGCTGCAAGCTTGTGCTCTGATGCCTCTTTTAAGTGCAGGAGGGGCCCAGCAGTGCCCGGTACATCTGGCATCCAGTAAATATTAATGAATACTGTCTTCTCCGCCATGAGATGCACATCCCTTCACTCCTCCCCCCTGGCTTGCACTTACTTGGGTACCTGCGGATCTTTCGGACCGGCTTGTAATTGTGGTCTGTCTCTTGGACATGACAGACATACTTCTCATTTAACTTGACTGGGTATTTCAGGACAGAGTACACCCGGTAGAGGCCATTCATCTGCTCTTCCAGGATCTCAACTGTACTCTGATTACTTAGGTCTCTCTCAGCCCTGTCCAACCAGGTCACATTGGGTGCAAAGTACCAGCCCTTGGAGATGCAAATGGCCACATCCTCATCATCAATCTTGTCAAATTGCACCTGGGGCATTTCAGAGTCTGAGTGAAAGAAATAACAAAACAATTAGTTCCTTTTACTTTCATCCCCAGAAGGCTCAAGGGAGCAGAAATCTTGGCCTTGGTTGCTACATTAACCCCTTATGGAGTAAATACATCTACAGGTGCACTGCTGCTAATATTGTGGTCCAAACATTATAAGAGAAGAACAGGATACACATATGCTACTGTCCTCTGGATCTCATCTGCCACAACCTCTGGTACCCTGCTGAAACTCTCCAATGACATGAGTGATTCTCATCATTACCTTCTCATCTCTGCCAACTCTTATCCTAGACAGATTCTTCCATGCAGAGCCCCCAATCTCCGTGAGGTCTCTGGAGGAAAAAGATAGTTTCCCAGGCAATTTGGCAAAGGATAAAGATACCTGGATACCACGGAGATTCACTGATTAGCCAGAGCTACATTTTAATAATAATAGTGAAGCCTAAAAAAGCTAAATGAGTTGCCCTTAGCTGTGTAGAATTAGATCTTGGGCACCCTGACTCCTATTTCTTGACTGTGTCCATTAAATCCCACATCATATCTCAGACTCTCCAGGTAGGACAAATGTGGTAAGGCAGATTTAGGGGTTTTGCTGTCATGGTTTATTTGGACAGTGTTGGATTAGACCACTCCTGCTCATGTTGTTTTATACTTATTAGTGAATGAGTGATACACTGGTACAGACCCAGCACCTTTTATTCAGAGTAATATTTTTAGCTAAGATGAATTGACATTCCAAGCCCTGGGACTCTCATGATAGAAATAAATATAACGTATAGCAATCTGAGTAGAAGAGGGAAAGTGAGAACACCAACAGAGAAAAACTATAGCTCATATTTATGAACAGAGATAGAGCTTGAAACAAGTTCATCCATAAAATTTCTTTACCTTCTACAATTAGCTTAACTGTACTTTCGCCCCTTCCATCTGGTGTGATGGCTGAGCATTTGTATATCGCTTCATCCATGAAATCCACATTTCTTAGCAGAAGTGATAGTGTTCCTTCAGAAATTTCATCCTGATCCACAGAGACTCTACCTTCATACATGGCATTTTGATCTTCAAGTTGCTCTGTGTTATTGTGAAACTGATAAACTAACTTTGTGAAAACTTCAAAGAAGTCGTAGTATCGGAAAAAGCGGTAAAATTTCTCATCATCATCTACCTCATATTCCTCTATGATGTCTTCTCTTTCCCAAGAAAATTCAAGATTTTCAGTGCTCTCCACAAAGGAGAAATGGCAGGAGAGGGTCACATCAGTGAAGGGGTGGGCCCGCAACTCTTCTGCTAACACTGAGACTGTTGAAGAATAGATAGAATTATTAAAGACCAATGACCATTGCATTGAGTAGAGTCTAATGACAGATCACAGATTCAGTGCAGCTCTTTCAAGAGGGGAAGCATATAAGAAGGATGTTTTAGAATCACTGGAAGGATGGATGGGTGAGCCTAAAGCAGGGCATGAAAAGGTGGGGCTTACAGTGTATGCTTTTCCTCCCCTACATTGTGCCAGGCTCAGAATGACTCAGCAGAAATGGTTGGCCGAGTTGCTGCTGCCTCTGCCTTATTTGGAAGCTGGTGAATCAGGAGGGCATCACAGTAGGTATTGGCTCCCTACCCAAACTGTATCTGCCAAATTCACATCGGCAAAGGAAACGACTTGTGTGCTACATAACCCTTCTCCCACTTCAACTAGTTGCCAATGTAATCCTTGCGCAAGTGTATATGATTGGCAGAGCCTAAGTCACTCCCAGAACTCTTTACAGAAGAGCAATCTTGGAAATGTTTTTTCTTCTCTAGCTTCAGTAATCCAGGAAAGCACATCAGAAAGAAACAAATGATCCTGTAAATAAAACCATCTACTTGCCTCAAATTCCTTTCTGTCTAAGCAGTTACCAATGCTACGAGCACAACCAAGACCTGTGTACTATTTAGATAATCATAATGTGGAATAGAACCCTGACATACTATAGCTAGAAGGGAGTTTAGATATCATTTGCCTCAATATTGTCAAACTATTTTCCCCAAAATTCACTGCAGAGGTTTCCACTGATGGTTGGGGAGGACCAAATCAGTGGAATCTCTACGCTCTTATTGTTTTAATTAGGTCAAGCTCTCTCTAACTTACTTTAAAATTCTTCAAAATTCAGAATTTTACTATCAAGTGTCTCTGTCACTTGAAGACAAAACAGATTCCCAGGAACTAGAGTTATTCAAGATCACAAATTTAAATAACAGTAGCACTGCAGAAAGAAACAAGATCTGTCAAAGTTAAAAAGGACATTTAATGTAGTAGTTGGAAATTTCTCTCTCTCTCTGTCTCTCTCTCTCTCTCTCTCTCTCTCTGTCTCTCTCTCTTTCTCTCTCTGTCTCTCTCTCTTTCTCTCTGTGTATGTGCATACATTCCTAGGAACTGAACTCAGGGCTTCACACATGCTAGAAAACTACTCTACACTTGAGTAATATTACTATCCCATTACCAAACATTATCTATGAGATAAATTCCCAATGTGAGTGACAGAGAGTAAGACTTAAGCATTATAAGGGGCCTGTGGTTCAGCTCAGTTGTTTCAGTGTCTGCTTAGGCAAATGCAGTCAAGCAGAGGGGACTGGAGTTTGATCCCCAGCTCAGTAATCCTTATACAATATGTCCTTAAGGCACCCTGAGCCAGTCAAAAAAAAGGAGACTTAAGCATTAAGAAAGAAAACTTTGTTTTCCTCCTAGAGGCACTGTGCCTCCAGAAAGGAGAAAGAGCTGGTCAGCATGACCATGCATACGGACACTGCTTGATGCAATGAAGTGAGATGAAACAGAAGAAACAGGTGAAGAAGTACAGTATGAGCAAAGCCAAATGGTTGGTGTTAGTGGATGCTCCCAGCCATCAGTCCAGCAAAAGAGCAGCTGGATCCATACCCAGTAATGGTTCTGCCAGCTGAATAATAGACACAGTACACTCCTTCCAGTAGCAATAGCCACATAGCTCAGAAAGTTTGTAAAATGTTATTCTGGGTGTATCTGTAAGTGCTTTTGGATGAGATGAACATCTGAATAGATAGAGTGAGTAAAGCTGTTGCTCTCTCTAATGTGAGCAGCTCTCAGCCAATGAAAGTCTTGAGCAAATATAAAAGCTGACCCTCCTACGTAATGCTTGAACAATCATTTCTTGCCTTTAGGCCTGACATGAAACACAAGCTGTTTCTAAGGCTCCAGCCTTGGTGCTCAGGCTAGAACTACACCATTTGCTTTTTTTTTTTTTTTTTTTTTTTTTTTTTTTTTTTTTTTTTTTTTTTTTTTTTTTTTTTTTTTTTTTGTCTTTTTGAGACAGGGTCTCAGTATGCAGTTGAGGCTGGCCTTGAGCTCACTTTTGTAGCCCAGGCTGGTCTCAAACTCGCACCGATCCTCCTGCCTCAGCCTCCCGAGTGCTGGGATTACAGGCGTGCGCCACCACGCCCGGCCTGCATTCTAGCTTTCCAACTACAGATGATGGCACAATGGTTCATGATCCAGTGCCCTCCTTCCTTTTTTCCTTTTCTTTCCCTCCCCTTCTCTTCACTCTCTGTTTCTGTGGTTTTACTGGATCCTCATCTAACTGGGCAAACTTCACTGAGGGTTTATAATTGTCAAACATATTATAAAGATTTTTCTGCCTTAACTCATTTAATCTGTATAGCACCTTGGGGCAGTACTATTATTATCATCAATTTACTACTGAGAAAACCAAGGTCCATGAAATTGCTCAAGGACACAGCTTGTGAGTAGGAGACAATGTTTGAAACCTGTGTCTTTCTCTAGAGCTCCCCGTACGATACAGGCTTTCCTGTCTCCTAACAATGCCACTCATTCTAAGATTGAGGAACACATCAGTAGCTATTGAAGGAATAAAAGAGTGAATATAACTGAAGGATGGAAAGAAGGGACAGGGACAGATAAGTTGCATAACTTTACAGACAGGTAAATTTGCAAATTAAAAAACCAAGTGTTTTTTTCTCAAAATGATTTAATTTTCTCATGTGGCTTTAATTAAAAATATCAATGTTTTTAAAAAATCATGACCTGAAGAATTTTCAATTCAAGTTCTTGTTCTAAGTAGCCCCTTATTGTACTAGTCATTTAGTATCAGGAAACTTACTTGATCTCTCTGATTGTAGTTTCTTTATACACCTGCCCCAGAGTTGTTATGAAATACCTTGGGATCCTAGGGACTATTTTTCTGATAGGATTGAGTCATTTTCCAGGGGAACAGAGAAGGAAAGAGAATTGGTAGGTATTTGATTTAGTAAACTGTCTCCACTTTCATCTCTCTCACAAGGATATGAAGGCCCTTGATGGTAGCTTCTCCAATTCTACCCAGGAGAACATGCTACAGCTACATCCTTTCAGGTGTCAGGGAAAAAGGTCTCAAACTCAGACATCCAAGGGTGGGCTAATAAATTAGAAAACACGGTTTATTGAGGATGTAACTAATAATACACCAGTTTTTGCCTGGTATATCTGCAGATGGTCCCATTTGAATCTTAATAACTCCCTTATCTATTTCAATCTGTTACTTCTAGACTATTGTACTGGAAAATACAGAAAACTATAGAAAGATACTATCAAGTATAGTACCTAGCACACACTATTATGTTGATAATATTGCTATAAATTATAAGATAGATAAACCTTTCTCATTCTCACTTGAATACATGCCCATTATTTAAAAAAAAATTGGCTAAGTTTGTACTATCATCTCACCTTGTCTCATTGCACCCTTATGTACACACACTCATGCACATGCACACACACATAGCATCAAGAGAAAAGAACCACTACAACTACATACAGCCTGGAACTTACATGAACTCTTGAGTTATCGCTAGAGCAAGCTGCTGCTGCTGCCACTTTTAAGAAGCTGGCAGGACTGCATATATCCCCCAGGATGACACATGCCTGAAGGCTATAATGTGCTTGACCATTGTACAAAGGGATCATATTGCAGGGTTTACATACATACTTTTTAGAAACTTCTGCTTATATACTGCATTACATTAAATACCTTGGGATCCTAGGGACTATTTCTAGCATCTTTATCTTGCTCTATCACTGATACTTCTGAAGAATAATTGCATAAAGTGCCCACCAGGTTTTTCAGCACATGATTTCAGGCATTCTGGATACTACAGTACAGATTGCTACTTGTCAGAATCACTGGGGAGGGGGTCTCAAGTTTTACTTAGTTTTTACGAAGAGGTCAACAGTATGGATATGAGTGAGTTACTGAAATACATATGGCTTCAAATGGACAAACCAAATAGGGGGATAGGCAGCTCTTCTCATTTCAAAAGAAAAAAGTAGAATGAATAAAATGCCTTCCAACATATGTCTCTCATATTTTCTTATCTGTTTGTCATCATTTCCTATGAAACTCATATAGCAGATGTTTATAATTCCTATTTAACAGATGAAAATAAGGTTCAAATGGATTAGGTCATTGGCTGCTTTATTTGTTCTTTTGGGTTTTCTCTTCAAGCCATTGCCTTCCCCATTATTCCCAAAGTGGTTTCAGAAATATTCACAAAGCTGTTGGAAAAATGACTTACCTGCCCCATGAAGAAGTAGAAGCAGGTTGACAGACACCAAAAAGAAGGACATTCTCTGAGGAATAAAAAGAAAGGCAGGAAATTTGTTTTACCTAAGAAAACATGTGGGCCAAGATAAACAGAACCTCCTGCTGCTGAGTTTTGGGAAAGGGCCCTCCTGAGCACCAACCCAACTCCTACCCCAGCCGGTAGAGCCAGCGGAGAGGCTCCTAGCACATGTGTCCTCTGTACAGGAACGTGGTCTGCGCTAAATACACCCAGGCCCATCCTGTGTAGGTTTGTTTGCTCTGCTATGTTATTTTTCAGAATATGCACATTTGTCTCCCTAGGTATGTCATGGTTCAATCACTATGGATCCATGGTCATCCCTAAAGATGACTTTGAGGGACCAGTGATAGTATCCTAAGCAATGCTCACTGGCCTCTCTGTCAGTGGGGTAAGTTGACCATGGAGGAGATTAACTAAGAGACACACAGATATATCTGGAAATGTCTGAAGGCTTCCTAAACAGAAGAAAGAGAGAGGAAGAGACAGACAGACAGACAGACAAACAGACAGAAAGACAGAGAATACTAAACACTGCCAATCTAGAGCTGCACTTTAATGGAGTTTAACAGACCTGGGACATCTCTTAAAAGAGTGGAAAAAGGAAATAAGGAATACTCAGCTTCTGAGAACCTTCAGCACAAATGTGCCTCTGCATCTGGCCTCCTTCTCCGACCTTATCTCTTGTTGTTCCCCACACTCCCCAGGCAGGCAGCCAACTCCCTTACCTACCCCCATCCTTCCATGTCCCCTACACAAATTTCTGCATGGTACACTTCTTTGTTCTTTCACCCTTTCTTCCTGGTTCGATAAATAGAAAGTCCCAGAAGCTTCAGTTCAGGGCTCTTTTCTCCTGAGTCTCCCTCTGGGCTATCCTAGAGGCTAAACTGCACTTGATAGTCTTACTCTTTGTACTGTGCCACAGTCATGAACTACAACATATAGAGAGCATAAAAAAATGTATCCCGAGCCACGGAGGGCAACACTCTGGCTCTGCACGTGAGCTGAAGCCTTAGCATCCCACCTCAACTCTGTCCAGTCAAACCTCTGCCACTTTGCCCACTCGGGCTGGAAGCCCACTCTCACAGGTGGGTGTTCATTGATCGAACCAGAAGTCTGTGGGCTGTGGAAGCAGATGGTTTATGGAGAATAATAATAAGTTTCTTTCTTAGATGTCTGTTAAGTTGTAGAAAATATGTGCTCTGTGGGTTGAATATTACCAGATATGGAAGTCCCAAGAGGAACAAGAGGCTAAAGGAGTAACGCTTGCCAGCCAATGTCAGGAGCATTGTGATGGCAGAAAGAGTTGTAACTAAATCTAAATACTCTACGAATATGTAGCTATTGACATCATCTTTGATTTAGAAAATATCTCTCAATGGCAGATACAGTAAAATAATATTTTGAAGATATATAGAAAATGAAATTTAAAAGATAACATAGCAGAAAAATCTCTGCTAGAGCTATGGATAGTTAATCAAGAGAACTACAGTCATATGTCAGGGTGAGAAAAGGTTGTAAGAATGCCTTTTCAACTTAATAAAATTTCATTATTGATTTCCAGGCTATGAAAAGTTTTCATCATTATGGCCTTCCTGATATCCCTGCCTAAATCGCATAATACTTGTTTCTGTGCATTTCCTACTGCTATATCATATCCCATTAATTTAGTAATGATCCTCATAATATTACTATTTGTTACCAATTTTTTTAAAAAATAGAAAATAATGAACATGGAAGTCACTTTAACTCTTTTGAGTATTGCTTTCAGTCTTTATATGAGCTTGTTATTGTAATTTTGGGGTATTTTGTTTTAGTACTAGGGAAAGAACCCAGCCATGTGCACTGAGCTATAACCCTAGTCGTTTTGAGACAGGGTCTCACTAAGTCATTCTGTTGCCCCAAAGTGGGTTAGCTGCCTTCTTGCCTCAGCCTCCTAGAGTTCTGAGATTACAGGCATGTACCACCATGCCTGGATATATGTGTGCTTTTCAAGGACATTCAATTTATGTATATAGTGCAGTGTCCAGTCTAATTTTCTTCATGACATTAAGTATTTCTCTACCATTCAATATTGCTATAACCAGATATTTTTGTCATTATTTACAAATATATCTTATCATACCTACTGTTCGTATGTTCTCTTAGGTTCTCTATCTTTCATATACCTATCCTGTTGTTCTATATATTGCAGGTCCAATAAGTGTTTATTGAAATATAGTATGTTAATTAAATGAGATCTGTCACAGGATTCCTACAACATTTTTCAGTGTAAAAGGAAAAAGAAAACAAAACAGAAACTCATATGTTGCTAAAGATGATTATAAATTATGTTAGGCAGAAAGTTGCAACCCTGCACCTAGGTCTTGCCTCCAGGGATTGTATTCTTCTCAGCTCTGGTTTGCAGAACACCAATGAGAAGTCTATGAACAAGCTTTGGATGGCAAAATAAGGATGAAGAGACTGGGCATAGTTGAGGTAGATACCTCAATACTTTAGCCTCATTGGCAGTAATTTGATTCCAATTCACAATTACAGCCAATAATTTCTCCCCAGTAAATGCCTGCTTTATCCAACAAGCTTACCTGTATCATAGCTGGTCCCTCTGAGCTGCCGGGTGAGAAACAAATGAGGTGAAGCCAGCGAGTCTTCAAAGAGAGAGTCATGAAGCAGTCCTCAGGGAGCGGCTCAAAGAAACTATTATTACCAAGCTGTCACCACAAACACTCAGTGAAGTGTCCCATTATTTCTAGGGTTGTCTTTGTTGTCTAAAGAAAGTGCTTACAAGGTATTATGGTAGAAGAGTGGACTAAAAGAAGACCCATACTTGGGAAATTGTTTTTCACCTATTTTTTATTTTTAGTATTTTAGGGAAGGGTCTACAGGATGTTCAGGGTCTCACTACTAGATTGGACTTATAGTGATCTCCCTGTTTACAGCCTCCCAAGAGCTTGGATTATAGGTACATGCCACCATACCCAGTCTCAGTTGTCATCTCAGCACCCCAGGGGCAGGGCCATCAAGGCAGGCTGGGGGATTGAACCCCTGACCCCTGCACCTGCTTGCAGGTGCTTTAATCCACTGAGCTATTTGCCTGGCCCTTCATCCATTTTTAAAAATTACATTTATTGGAGGATATTTAAATAACATAGAGAAATGCTTTTCACATGATTTTTGATGAAAATAAAACACAAAATGCATGCAGGCATGGTGGCACATGCCTATAATTCCACCACTTGGGAGGCCGAGGCAGGACGATTACCATGAATTTGAAGCCAGCCTGGACTATATAGTGAGTTAGAACCCAACTTGAACTACATAATGAGACCATATCTCAAAAAGACAAGCAACAAAACCAAGAAAAAAAATATCTAAACACATATATAAAATGCAAACTTTAATATACATGTACACATACGTGGGATTTCAAATTTATGGAAAAATATATGCTCATAGGAAAACACATATATAAAATGCAAACTTTAATATACATGTACACATACGTGGGATTTCAAATTTATGGAAAAATATATGCTCATAGGAAAAAGAAGGAAATACACTAAAATACTAGTAGTATTTCTTTTTGGATCACGACCTGTATATGATTTTAGCATTTTCAGTAAATGTTTCTGAATTTTCTATACTGACTTTTTATATTATAATGAAACTATATCTGAGAAAATAAAATAATAAGGGCTGGCAAAATAGTGCAGCAGATTAAAGTACCTAAAAACAGGCTCAGGGGCTGGGTGTTGGATCCCCTGGCCTGCTGTGTCAGCTCCACCCCTGGGGTGCACTGAGACACCAATTGAGACTGGGCGTGGTGGCAAGCACATGTAATCCAAGCTCTTGGGAGGCTGTAAACAGATGGATCACTATGAGTTTGATTTAGTAGTGAGGCCCTGAACACCCTGTAGACCCTTCCCCAAAAAAATAATAAAAAGAAAAGGAAAATGAAATGATAGACATCATATAGACATATGTGGTATAGAAAGTCAAGGTACAGGAAGGAGTGGGAAGAATGAGATATATTCTTATTTTCTTCCCCTTACTGATAAGTATTGTGTCTCCTGTAGGTAACTTTGTCTACTAAACTTTAAGCTCAAATTTAGTGGTGGTCAATTCTCCACTAAGTTATCTTTTCCTCTCTCATCCCCACAGCACAGTTAAAAAACAAGATTTCCCTAGCCCTGAGGTTATTGGACCCTCCTGGCTCTTGATTCTCCTGGATGGCTACACCAAAATGTTACTGAGTTCAGGGTTGTTCCCCACTCCTTCTGGAGTTGGAGTCTAGGTTCTTATTTCAAACAAAGAACTGAATGAAATGAACAAAAACAGTGGCAGTTTGTTGAAAAACTAAAAATGAAAACAGAGAGAAATTCACTCTACAGAGAGAGCTTGGGCCAAGCAAAAGAGGGAAAACCGAGCTAAAAGAATATCCTGGAGAAAGCAAGGCAGACTGTTTCAGGAAAACCCATGATAGCAAGCTCTTCTTGGCATCTGTGTCATTTTACACTGTCCAAATATTAAGGAAACACATGAGAATGTCTAAATATGGGTCCTGAGAGGTAGTGCTGGGATCCCACACCTCAAGCTGACCTCAGGTCTAGGCTCTCCTATCCAGAGATTCATGTGCAGGCTTTGAGAACTGTTCTTCACATTGTAGGATCTTGAATTATAGGTCACACCTACTTCCCCAGCCAGCTCTGTCATGTCACTAACACTTAGCACAAGCCCACTGAATTATTTTTTTTTTTTTTAGCCCACTGAATTATAATCAGGGATTGATTGATTGATTGTATTTAGCATAGGGTCTCACTGCATAGATCAGATTCATGGTGACTCTGTTTTCAGCCTCCCTAGCACTGGGATTACACAGATTATAGGTGAGAGCCACCATGCCCAGTCTTAATCCCCATCTCAGCTTACCCCAGGGGTGAGGATGGCACCCACCTTGTGGATTGAACCCCTGACTCTGGGTTCTGCCTAAGCAGGCGCTTTAGTCTGCTGAGCTATCTGGTTCGCCATAATCAGGAGTTTAAAAAAATACTTTTCTTGGTAATTTCTTAGAACAGAACAAATAAAATGAACACAAAATGAGAGATCAGCTATGAAGTGTGTTACTTTTGTTCAGCTCCTATAGCACCTAGCATATTTTGCTTCACAGGTTCTCAATAAAATAATAGTATTTTTGTTTTGTTTTATTTTGTTTTGTTTTCGCAGTACCGGGGATGGACTCTGAATCGTGTATTTGCCAGGCAGACTCTTATGCTGCCAAGCTATATCCCTGGCCCAATAAAACAACAGTAGAAAGGAATGCAATGGAATGGAATAGTTGCCATATGTTCACCTCACTCCTCCAATTCATGGTGTGGGCCCTGAGGTTTAACCTACATTTGACTTTCACCCTCCAGCACAGGAACATCATCATGCTACCGCAGAAACCCAGAAGAGGGAGGCTTTTGGGATAGCTCAGTGGTTTAAGTGCTTGTGTGTGAATTCCAGTCAGGCACTGCAGTTGGCGATTTGATCCCCAGACCCACCAGAAAGGCAGCTTGAGCCAGAAAAAGAAAAATCCTTCTCAACCTTTTGTGGGGTCTTTCAGATTAGCTCAGTGGTTTAAGTGCCTGCTCTGGCAATCCCAGGCAGGCACAGAAGACAGTGGGTTGATTCCCACCCCTACACTTAAGGCATCCTGAGCCATCTTTTTTTTTGTCTTTTTGAGACAGGGTCTCGCTATGCAGCTCAGGCTGGCCTTAAGCTCACTTTCGCAGCCCAGGCTGGTCTCGAACTCGCACCGATCCTCCTGCCTCAGCCTCCCAAGTGCTGGGATTACAGGCGTGCGCCACCACACCCGGCCTGAGCCATCTTAAAAAAAAAGAATACTTCCTACCGAGATAAAATGCTATTTCTATAGGGGCCACATTCCCCCAATTGCATGAAGCCTTAGAATATTCCCATGTGATGCCAACTTGAGCTATAGAGTAGGGAGTTGGAGCCGGGAGTGGTAGCACACGCCTGAAATCCCAGCACTTGGGAGGCTGAGGCAAGAGGGTCAGTGTGAGTTCAAGACCAGCCTGGGCTACAAAAGTAAGCTCAGGCTAGTCTAAACTGCATAGTGAGACCCTGTCTCAAAAAGACAACCAATCAATCAATCAATCAATCAATCAATCAATAAAATAGAAGAGGGAATTGGGATCTGGAGCTTCCAGTAAGGGAAGAAACAAAAGCAATCCTCTCACCTGGTATTCATATGTCTCTTACTGGCCTAAGCATACTTGGAGATGTTTACTCCTCTACCCTGTACTGTAACAGTGCTCTTCCAATTTTTGGGCAAAGTTACAATTTTTTTTTTTTTTTGTCTTTTTGAGACAGGGTCTCACTATGCAGTTCAGGCTGGCCTTGAGCTCACTTTTGTAGCCCATGCTGGTCTCAAACTCGCACTGATCCTCTTGCCTCAGCCTCCAGAGTGCTGGGATTACAGGCATGCGCCACCACGCCCGGCTAAAGTTACAATTTTAAATCTTTTCTCCCATTATCTCCCAAAGTAAGACAATATTTATGTGGTGGTGTTGCCAGAGGTATGTATGAAGTGGATTTGCAGAAGTAATGGACTTTTGGAGCCACACACCCAAACTCCTCCAGAATGCTCTGTTAGTTATTAAAAGACAAACACAGGGTTACAAGTCCAAGTAGAATCAGAACACATTGACTTCAGGAGTGGATGCTCTTACCCTTGTCCTGCCTGTATCCCAATTTATTAGAGGCTCTAAGACCAGTCATGCAGCAGTCCACCTGATCTGGCCTCTGTTTTTTGTCCTTTATTTTTGCTTCCAGATTCCATAAAAAAAAAAAAAAAAAAAAAAAAAAAAAAAAAAAAAAAAAAAAAAAAAAAAAAAAAAAAAAAGCTATAGAAGCTTCAGTTCAGGGCTGTCTTTATGAGACTTTCACACTAAGGGGTTTTGGTTAAGGGCAGTCCCTGTGGGCCTTCTTTTTTAAAAAAAAAAAAAGAAAAATGTATTTAGTACAAGGTTTATAGAGTCTCACTACGCAGACCAGACTTGTAGTGATCCTTCCTGTTTTTCAGCCTCCCAAGGGCTGGGATTACAGGCACGTGCCATCACGCCCAGTCTCAATAGGTCTCTCAGCATGCCCTGGGAGCAGAGCTGGCACAGTAGGCCAGGTATCGAACCCCCACCATCTGCCTAAGCAGGTGCTTTAGTCCACTGAGCTATCTGGTTGGCCCATTCAATTTCACTTTAATATTTATAAATCTATCCATGTACATAGAGTGCCTACTATTCTTACTGGGTTCTAGGTTCTTTCTGACTTGAGCAAAGAATTGATCAAGACAAGCATAAACAGTAGTAAATTTTTCTTAATGGCAGGAAAAGAAACAGGCTCTGCAGAATGAGTTTGAGCCAAGTAAAAGTAGGAGAAGTGCACCCTACACTGTGAGGGCATGACACTGTGCAAAAGCAACCATAGTGACAAAAATTCAGTGATGCCCATCCTTTGCATATCAACCCTCCCCCTAGACCATCCTATAAAAAAACTGTTCAAGTTCTTGAGAAAAGTTCATGTGCAGGGCTTTGTTCTGCAATTGTGTTCTGGGATTTTGTAATTAATAGGTCACACCTATTCCTCAGTGAGTTTTACCATGCTCTAATCTGTGCCACTCTAAATTAGGTCCCATTTTAGAGGCTGTGATTATGATGAATCAGCTCCTCTCAAAGACATTACAATCCAAACTAGTTACTGAAGTCAGTTAGTTAAGATATACTATTCCAATAAACCTAAATTACCTACAAGAAATCATGTTAGCAATGGTGGGGGTGGGGTGTAGGAGAAAATACAAAATTAACATAGCCTTTCTATATAAATGGGAGCCTTCTCTAATTGAACTCAAGATGCCAATATTTTTATTAAAATTTAATTTCCTTCAAAAACCCAGGAACACAATTTTCAGTTTTTAGAAACAGTTCCTCATGCATCTTAGCCTTTCAAATGATCCAGTTACAGTTATCTTAAATTCAACAACTAGAAATTTGTGTTATCCTGTAGTGGGTCTGACAGAGCCCAGGTTCTTGTGTAGGGCCCAGAATGTATTACAAAGTGTACACAATGGTGGAGGGGAAACATCTGTGTTTGTTAAAGGGCATGAAAAGAGATGGGTGGCAGAAAAGGAACGAAGGCACAGACAAGCAGGCTCTTGGGCTCAAGAGCAAGAAGGGGAAAGGGGCTTGCATTGCTTTCCTCTGGGGTTCTAGTGAGTATGCCAAGGTAGTCAGAGCTCAAGTGGATAGAGGGCCGAGAGTAGGGCAGATGGCTTTAGGGTGGTGCCAGAGCTTAACTGGGTGGATGGGAGTGAGTTCCTCAGCCATTCATAGCCTCAGAGTCTTTTTATTAAAAAAAGAGCTGTCTGTCTGCTTATCTATCTATCTATCTATCTATCTATCTATCTGGTATAGGGTCTCTGCACAGCTCAGACTCACCTCCTTTTGTCTCAGCCTCTGCAGTGCTACGATTACAGGAGTGTGCCACCACACCCGGTTTTGGTGGCCAGCATGGAGCAGAGCCAGTATGGCCTGTGATACTGGGAATTGAACTCAGGTCTTTGCACTTGCCAGGCAGGCATTTAGACTGCCCAGCTATCTCCCTGGCTCCCAGTTGGAGCCTTTATTAAATTAAAATACTTTCTACTATGTGCCTGTAGACTTTTAAAAATTTGTCAGTTTACCCACTTCTTTTTTTTCTTTTTTGGTGGTACCAGGGATCAAATACAGGACTTCACACTTGCCAGGCAAGCATTCATTCTACTGAGCTATTTCCCTGGCCCCAGTTTACCTATCTCTTATACTCCTTTTTCTGTGTGTTTTCCAGCATTCCCTATAATGTGGAGCTGTATCTTCTTAAGTATCCCAAACTGTATAGCAGGTAGCTTCATTCTCCTATTACTGGGGTTACCTCTAGTCCATTAATTTAGCTGATTAGAAATCCAATTCTGCACCATATTTATTTTTTTCTGCATCACATTTATTTATTTTCTCATTTTGCATTTATATTACATGTTACTTTTTAATAATCATATACATATTTTATGCATAAATTGTATTATTTTAAACATTTTCAATTTTCATGTATTAGGACTACTATTAGAATGCTAGTTGGATTCAAAAAGAGGTTCAGTTTAAAGACTTTTTCTAAGCAGATGACCACTAGACACATCTAAATGTTTTTAAAAATTGCATCTGTGGAGGGCTGACCAGATAGCTAAGCAGACTAAAGCACCTGCTTAGGCAGAGTGCAGCTGTGCCGGCCCCACCCCTGGGGCTAAGAGGAGCTATGGAGACTGGACATGGGGGTGTGTGCCTGTAATCCCAGCACTTAGGAGGCTAAAAACAGGAGGAACACTGTGAGTCCAATCCGTGTAGTGAGACCCTGTAGCACCAGTTCTTAACCTGTGGGTCGAGACCCTGGCAGGGGTTGAACGACCAAAACACAGGGGCCACTTAAAGCCATTCCGAATCATAACTGTAGCAAAATTAGTTTTGAAATAGCCACCAAAATTATATTTTGGTTTGGGGTCACCGCACCATGAGGAACTGTATTGTGGGGTCACAGCATTAGAAAGGTTGAGAACCACTGTGTAGACCCTGTGCTAAATACATTAGCAAACAATAAAATTCCATCTGTGGAATGTTAAACTGACAAAACGTATGTCCCTAACTCAACCCCTTGACTTTGGAATATAAAAATGTTTCACATATAAAAATGATTGACAAGAAAAGCTTCTGTTTAGGAGGAAATCAAATTAATATAATTGATCTTACAATGTGTTGTGGTTTATGTCTAGTTGTCACCCCCAAAGCCTCATGTAGTCCTTGGGCGGGGGACCTCTATAGATTGAGACTAGACTCATGAGTCACTGGGATTATGTGTTTTAATACTGATGGGATTACTGGTCTGAGTAGGGCTGGGACTATGGGTATGGTCTAGGGTGGGTATCCTAAGTCAGAGAGCCTGACAGGAATATAAAGAGAGACAGACTAAAGCTGTTGCTCTGCTGCCCTTTTTTGTTGGCTGCCTCTGCCATCATTTTGTTGCTGTTCTGCCGCCATGAACTGGATGCTCTCTGCCCTGTTCTACTCAGCCTTGGGCCAGCCGAATATGAACTGAAACCTCCGATGAACTGTGAGCTAAATAAACCTTTCCTTCCTTCATCTTGGGTGTCGGGTATTTGTCCCAGCAATGAGTGAAAAGTGACTAAGACACAATGACAACTCATTTCACTAAAACAGCAACAACAACAACAACAAAAAAAAACAAGCAGCCTAACGACATATGCCTACACTACTAGCACTCAGGAAGCTGAAGCGAGAGAAGTGCCACAAATAAAGAGGCCAGCTTGGACTACATAGTGAGACCTGTGTCCAAAAACACTGAAAATAAGCCCAACTAAGTATTTTTCCTATTTCTAGTGACTTAAAAGTTCTAAACAGTAATGTCACAAAAGATCAAATTTGGGACATAGTTGTACATGTTATTTAGAAGAACTAAAAGCTTGAACCAAAATTTTTCCAAACTGCAGTTTTAACATCTTTTTTTTTTTTTCTTGAGGCAGTTTCTCACTAAATGGCGCAGGCTGCCTTGAAGCGCAAGGATCGACCTGCCTCAGCCTCCTAAATGCTCGGACTGTAGGCCAACACCACCCTGCTTGACAGTCTTAGCATCTTCAATGTTGAGTTCTTAAATTGACTGGTTAATCCTAGCTAGAAGAGGTCAGAGAGCCTCCACCAAATTCCAGAATTTATGCCTAATCATTGTAATTTAGAACAAAAACCTGGAAAGCGTTTCTGCAATCAAAATGGCCCACGACCTCGGTGTGCATTATTTTTTGTTATTTTCTAAGCGCGCCGAGGGGCGGGGCGTTGGTCGTCAACGCCGCTGCACTCCCAGAGGCTCCCGAGCCCTCCGGACCTGCCGCGCCCCGTATGCCTCCCGGCATGTCCGTGGGCGTCGTCACAGGCTCCCGCTGACCAGGCGCCCCTTTCCCAACCGAGAGCCAAATGGCGGCGCGCGTACCCCGCGCACTCTCCCAAGTCACACAGCTGTCCCTGGGCTGTTTACTGGCGGTGCGGGCTAGCAGGGTCGGATCAACAATCAGCAACTCTAAAGCTCAGCGGACCGAAGGCAGGAGGCCCCGCAGGCCGCAGCCAGCGCGGACCGACCCAAGCCAGCACCCGCCCCCAGGCTGCGCGCGCACCCGCGCCTCGCGCCACGTGACTCGCCAGGGGGCTGCGCACGTGCCCGCCCGCGCCACTTCCGACGCGGGGCTCCGTCAGGTTCCGGGGCGCCGCCGAGCTCGGCGGAAGGCCGCGCCGGGCGGCCGGGATGGAGGAGGCCGGAGCGGCGGTGGCCGCGGCCGGAGAGGCCGAGCTGAACTGGTCCCGGCTCAGCGTGACCACCGAGACGCTGGAGTCCGAGCTGGAGGCGCGTAGCGAGGAACGGCGCGGCTCGCGGGAGGCGCTGCTGCGGCTCCTGCTGCCCCACAACCGTCTGGTGTCGCTGCCGCGGGCGCTGGGCAGCGGCTTCCCGCACCTCCAGCTGCTGGACGTGAGCGGCAACGCGCTCACTGCGCTGGGACCCGAGCTGCTCGCGCTGAGCGGCCTGCGTACGCTGCTGGCCAGGAACAACCGGCTCGGCGGGCCGGGCGCGCTGCCCAAAGGCCTGCACCAGTCGCCGCTCAGCCGCAGTCTCCAGGTGCTCAACCTCAGCGGCAACTGCTTCCAGGAAGTACCCGCCTCGCTGCTGGGGCTGCGAGCGCTGCAGACCCTCAGTCTAGGCGGCAACCAGCTGCAGAGCATCCCGGCCGAGATCGAGAACTTGCAGAGGTGAGTGCCTCCGCGCACCCGAGGGTGGCGCCTCTGGCAGTGTCCCCGTCCCGTGGGGCGCCAAGCATTTGTTGTGGCTGGCGTTCTTCTGGCTCTCTAATTTATTGATTATACCACTGGACGGTCTCCGTGAGTTACAGCAAAGATCTAGTAAGATTGCGTTTACCGCGGAGGTGTTGTGTTGAGCCCATGCAGATTTTGGAGATACTTTTTCTGTCTTATTTCGTCTGTCTGGGAAGTGATTGTACTGAACGGGTACTCAGAAACGTGTCAACTTTCTCAGGCGGTCACTTCCTTGCTCCTCAAAAGTCTTAGGGAATTTTTTACGCTTGTAGGTTAAAGTACTGTACTTGCCTTTTAAAGGCATGGCTACGAGGTGCTCTGATCTTTCTTACTACTTGCTTTTCACTGTATTCATCAGCTGCCGTTCCTCATACCGACAGTAACCAGCTTGCAGGGAAAGCAGCTTGCGGGTGCTGGAGGAATGCAGTGCCACTCTGGGGTTCTTTTTGCCTAGAGGGCTTTTCTTTTTCTTTTCACCTGACAAACTCTTGCTTGTTAATCCCCCCCCCCCCCAACCGGGGTCAGACTCACGACCTTGCACTTGCCAGGCCGGCCCTTGTGCCACGCAGCTATCTCCCCAGCCCCACTCGTTAAAATTTGAACCAAGGGTCACCTCTATGAATTCTTTTACCGCTTCCCAGACAGTTAATTATTACTAAGCTGTATTCTTTGTACTTCTTACCATTGCATTTGTCTTACTGATTTTAATTCCCTATTGAAAAGAATGGCCGGGCATGGTGGCTCACGCCTGTAATCCCAGCACTGGGGAGGCTGAGGCAGGAGGATTGGTGCGAGTTCGAGACCAGCCTGGGCTACAAAAATGAGCTCAAGGCCAGCCTCAACTGCATAGCAAGACCCTGTCTCAAAAAGACAAAAAAAAAAAAAAAGAAAAGAATGCAATTTCTCGACATATATATATATACATATATATATATATATATATATATATATATATATATATAAAATAAATAAATAAATTACGTTTACGTTGACTGTAATGGAAGGAAATAGAGAAACAGGGTAATATAAAGGTGCCTTGCAGTGGAGTAGAAAGAAGAACAAATGCAGACTTACCTTTTATCTGTATTTTCATATTCCAAATTTCCAAAGGTAACAGTACTGGGGCTGGAAGGAATCTCAGGAATTAAGTGTAAAGAACATTGGCCTGGAAGAAGGAACTCTTGAAGGCTCAGCCTTAGGCAAGTCTCTTGACATTGCCTAATCATAGTTTCCTACTCAGCAAAATGAGGCATTTGAACAAAATGGCACCTCGTTTCTCAGCAAATATTTGTTGAATACTTGGTGTGTGTCAGGCACCATCATAGATTCTGGGGATAAGAGAAACATCATGACTCTGCCCTCATGGAACTAACATACTAGCAGAGGAGACGTTAAACAACTAATTATAAGCCTTACTATTTAATTACAGTGTTTAGAGCATCTGTGAAGATGAATAGTACTGTATGTTTCAAGACAAAATAACAGAAGGACCTGACCTTTTCTGGTTCTTGAGCCAACTTTTGAAAGACAAGTACAAATTAACAAGGGTGCAAAGACTGTAGGATCAGTCCAAGTAGAATGACAGGTAAGCCGGTTGTGGTGGCGTACACCTATAACCCCAGCATTTGGCAGGCTGGAGCTGGACTATCAGTGGCAGTTCAAGACCAGCCTGGGCTACAAAAGTGAGCTCAAGGTCAGTCTGAACTGCATAGCTTGGGGGCGATTAAGTCCATCACAGAGCTGTAGTGGAAATGAATTTGACCTCAGATCTACCATCACATCTAGGCATTTCCCCCAGCACCAAAATGGGACTAGGATCTGAAGCTTTGGACTTCTGTTGCATATGTGACTAGGAAAAGCAATCAAATCACTTGCCTCATTGACCAAATTTTCTAGGCTAATAGTTTATCCATGGATATTGGTTGTCCTATCTTTGGCAGCAGGATTGTGTGGAATCTTACCAGTCAGTTTGTTTTCTATTCTCTTTATTGACAGTTAGTGAAAATTTAAGCAAAAATGGATTGAATATAGCCCAAAACGGTCAGGTAAAATTATAAAGGTACAAGAAGTCTGGGCAAGGAACTGATGTATTTTATTTCAATGAAAAAGGTAATCCTTTTCTTTTTTTCTAACAGATGAGGAAATATTTTGTATCAATTATTTGTTTGAGGCCTGGTGGTGCCAGTGAGAGTTCCATGGTCCAGTCCTCACACTACTGCTAGCTACCCACTACTAAAATATTGCTTTACAGTGTTAGAAATACAGAAGTGGAAGTTCTGTCACATAAATCCTAAGAACATCATCTGGCAGAAGACAGTTGTGTATCTGGGAACGCTGACGTATATTATATGTTATGTCAGGATGTTTCTTAAGCTGGCTCTAGTTTTTTGGCAGTAAAGATGATACTTGCTATCTTCAAGGACAATTTTTTAAATTATGTATACTATGTAATCCATACAAACATCACTTTTCTTTTTACCCTTCATTATTCCAGAGGGGAATAAACAAGTTTTAGTTTGTTGTGGTTTTTTGAGACAGGGTCTCACGCTACATTTCATGCTGACCTTGAGCTATCCTCATCTCAGCCTCCTAGTGGACCACCACATTTGATTTAAAATAAACATTTTTGATTTAACTGGTTTCATTGACCCTCCAGATGTAGCAGAATTTCTTCAGCTATTTTTTGTACCCTGCTGGCTTTCCTACACTGACAGATTTATTTTTTAATTTTTTTTGAAAGCATATTTTCAAAGTATAAAGAATAAATACTAGCTGGGCATGGTGGTGCACGCCTGTAATTCCAGCACTTGGGAGGCTGAGGCAGGAGGATCAGTGCGAGTTTGAGACCAGCCTGGGCTACAAAAATGAGCTCAAGGCCAGCCTGAGCTGCATAGTGAGGCCCTGTCTCAAAAAGACAAAAAAAAAAAGGATAAATACTGAAAATCTTAAAACTTTTTGTCAAACTTTGCTAGAGTAAATTAGGCTGTGGGTATAGATTTTCTCCCTCAAAATGTGAGTGTCTTTTTTATCAAATGGATATAATTTTTTATAGTTTTTTTTAAATATGGAAACCCTTGTTTTTTCATGCTGAAAAAGTATATTTCACAGATTTATTTCTTCTGTCTTAACTATTGCCTTTTATTCCTTTGTCAGTTTTATTTTACTTGTGCTCACTATTCCTAGTGTCTTATAGCCCAGACACTAAATGAGGAAAAGCTTAGTAACTTAATCACCCATTAGGCACTAGACTTTTGTGGTACCGGGAATCAGACACAGGTCCTTGTGCTTTCCAAGCAGGCATTTAGACTGCTGAGCTATCTCCATAGCCCAGCACTAGACTATTTAAATGAAAGCTTCAGAGTTGTTTGGCACAAAGGGTGCTAGATATTTAGAGTAGGCTTGAGCCACCAGTTTCATTAATACATTTTCCTAGTTTTTTCTTTCTAATTTTCCTTTTCTGTTTATGACCATCTTACTATCTTTATTTTTGTGTCAAAGGATAAAGAATTGTGGCTTTAAAGGATAAAGGATTGTTTCAAAATGAAGGCTAAAAATTACCATGGAATGTGTTGGAGATGTGTATAATAGATATTTTAGCAAAGAGGTGACTTGAGATGAATGATAGAGTATGTTAAACTAAAACTTTTAATTTCATCTTCCTTTAATGAACCATACAAAATCAGGCCAGTGTATATTTTTATTTTATGTGATGTCATTTTTGGGAAGCAAACAACATTTTCTATATACTTCTGTAATTAGAATGGATTGTCACAGAGGCCTTGCCAGATAGCTCAGTGGATTAAAGCACCTGCCTAGGCAGACTCAGGGACCAGGGATGGCATGCTATGCCAGCCCTGCCCCTGGGGTGCACTTAGATAAGCAGTTGAGACTGGGCATGGTGGGATTCAGCCTGGGCATAGTGGCATGCCCCTGTAATCCTAGACTTGGAAGGCTGAGAACAGGAGGATCACTATGAGTCTGATCTGTGTAGTAAGACTCCATAGACCCTGTACTAAATACATAAAAAAAAAAAAAAAAAAAAAAGTTGTTACTGTGAGAACTTGGTGTATTTCTTTGTTATTCATTGGCCTTTGATAGAGAAGTCACCCCACTTCAGTATCAAGAAATGCACTTAAGTTTAGAACATTAACACTAAACAGAAAGGAAAGGAAGAATTCATTTCATAAATTTAATGGGTGATTTTCCTTTTTTCTATATTTGTCAAAAACTGATTTTTTTCCAGCTCTAATTAACAGAGGTCCAGTGATGACAAACACATTTTACATTACTACCATTTTGTTTTAAATTCATAATACTTCCTATGTATTTGATACAAGCATAATATTTTTGGAATTATACAACAGTATAGTTTAGAAATTTAGTTTTCACAAATCATAGAAAAAATTCAAGTTCCTAGAAATTTGAAATTGAGTTTAAAAGGAGAAATAATCCAGACAGAATAAACTTGATATGCTAGTTGTGTAATTTGACTAATGACACCCACTGGTTGCAAAAGAGAATTTGCAGTACATCATTTCAGAATCATGTGCTTGGTTATATTTTAGAACTTCAGTCCTTTGTTAATGTCACAGTACCTTCTAATGCTTGGCATCCTTCC
The DNA here is from genome assembly GCA_004027025.1 of Myocastor coypus. Lineage (NCBI taxonomy): Eukaryota > Metazoa > Chordata > Mammalia > Rodentia > Myocastoridae > Myocastor > Myocastor coypus. The sequence continues at coordinate 132,097 of PVJA010000665.1, forward strand.
TGTCTGAGTGCCTCCCTGCCCACTTCCAGAGTGTAGAAAATACTGAATAATAACTGACCACCTGAGAGTAGTTCCTGACTGTCTTAGTAGCTCTGGGCTGATATGACAAGGTATCATAGATGGGGTGATAAGAAGCAACGAAAGTTTATTTTATAAGACTCTGGGGACTCTGAAGTTCATCATAGAGATACTAATAGATTCAGTGTCTGGTGAGGGCTTGTTTCCTGGTTCATAAACTTCAGTCTTCTTATTGTGTCTTTGAAGGTAGAAAAAATGCTCTCATGACCTTTTTTCTTTATTTTTTTATTATTACTATTTTTTAATGAGTAGAGTATATTTACTGGGGGCAAGAAAGCTTCTGTTTGAGAGAGGAGCAGGATGGGAGGCCCGAGCTGGTGGTCCCCTTTCATGACTCTTTAAAAACTCACTCATGAAGGTTCAAACTTTGTGATTTCATCTAATCATTATCATCTTCCAAAGATACTAACTCCTAATACCATCACATTAAGAGTTCATTAATATGAACTTTGGGACACAGGCATTCAGTTCATAATACAGACCTAAACAAATGGGATATTTACATTTGCCTAAGTTTCACTCTTCTTCATTTTACTGTAGTTTCTTTTCTACCCTACTAGATCATATTGCAAGTTCTATTTATTTATTTATTTTCTTATCTTTTGTATTTAGTGCATAGTCTACAAGGTCTCACTACACAGATTGGATTCACAGTGATCCTCTTGTTACAGCCTCCCAAGTCTGGGGTTAGAGGCATATACCACCAAACCCAGTCATAATCACTCTCTCAGTGTGCCCTGGGGGCAGGGCTGGCAGTTGGTTGGCTGTTCAGTCCCTACATTTGCCTAAGCAGGTGCTTTACTCCTCTCAGCTATCTAGTTGGCATTTGCAAGTTCTTATTAATTATTGAATATGTTATTAAAAGGTCTTCAAGTTTGTTGAGCTTTTACCCCAGTTAGCCTTCTAATTAAGTTTTCCAAGAAAGTTTATTTTCTTTCAAGTATAGTCCATTCTATTAAAATATCTCTAATCATTGAAAACCAGATTTTTAAGTATCTGAACATGAATTTACACTGTACTTGGTAGGATCTAAATGACCTGTTTAAGATCTGTTTTTTTTCAAACAGAAAAAATAGGCATTTACTCAACCTGTAATCAGATAGTTGATTTTTGCTCCAAAGTAATCTTTGAAAGGGAATTAACGTCAGCATTGTTTGTTTGCTTATTTTACCTAAACGTTATAAATCTAGAGAAAGAAATGTCTTGAAAAGCTGTACATAATCAGAAGTAGAACAAAGTCATTAATTTTTGGGGTGGACAGAGGGAAAAAGGCCTTACTACATACTACGTACTCCAGGCTGGCCTTGAACTCACTGTGTAGGCCAAGCTGGCCTTGAACTCACAGAGATCCTCCTGTGAGACAAAGCTTTGGAGTGCTTTGTCATTAATTATTAAAACCTAAATAACCTCAGATTCAGGTTGGCTGTTGGAAGGACTATATGCTGAGATTATTACAACAAGAAGAAATTTAGTGAATGGGAGAAATTATGCCTGAGAAAACACCTGTAATATAGGCTGCCAATGAAGAATTATTTGACGTAAGGTTACTGAACCCAAGACTGTCACACTGAGGTATGTCCCCAACCTCTTTGCATTATCTATTTTGAGACAAGGTCTTCCTCAGTGGCCTACTCAAGATTCAAATTTGCCATCACCCTGCCTCAGCCTCCCAGAGTGCCGGAGTGACAGGTGCCACCATGCCTGACTCACTGTATAATAAGTATGTTTTCTAACTTTGGAGAAATAAAAGGAAGAAGCTTTATCAATGAAACAAGAATAGGAAGTTTTAGAGTTTTGAAACCGACAGTCCTAAGCTGGGCATGTTGGTGCAGGCCTGTAATTCCAGCCTGTGGGAGGCTGAGCAGGAGGACTGCCATGAGTTCAAGACCAGCCTGAACTACATAGTGAGGCTCTCTCCATGAAACTGACAATTGTGAAATGACAATTAGAATTCTTAGAAAAGAAAAATATATACACAATAGTCTTCCTTTATTTGCAGTTTTTCCCATTACTCAAGGTGAGCTAAGATCCAAAAACATTACATAGAAAATTCCAGAAATAAAAAGCTCATTAGTTTTAAATTATAACCATTGTTTTAGTTACTCTTCTCGCACTGCAGGGACGAATGCCCAACACACAAATTTAGGGAAGGAAAGGTTTATTTAGCACACAGTTACTGGAGGTTTCATAGTTAAAGCAGCGTGAATTATATAGGAAGACCTCGAGACCCTGCTGTCCCACAAGACAGAATCTGAAAGAAAGGTGGAGGCACCACTATGTCCAGGATGATCCACTCCAACCTTCCAAGAGAGGCCACCAGGCAGAGCAGTGTGGGGGAGCCACAAGCTGTCAGTTTAACAGTTCCGCACCTCAGTGGCGCTGCCCCTCAAGCCTGGTACTTGAAAGCTCCATGATTTACATGAGGTTTTGTGGGGAACACCTATATACAAACTATAACATTCTGGCCCTGGACCCCCAGTGTCTCATGTATGTCCTTTTCTGGAAAGTGCTTTTTAGTCCATCTCTAAGAGTTGCCAAAGTCCCAACAATTTCAGCATTGCTGAAAAGTCCAAGTCCTAAGTTTCCTCCAAGATCCAAGGCAATGCCGGGCGTGA
>PVJA010000665.1:134889-157130 GCA_004027025.1 Myocastor coypus
AAAAAAAAAAAAAAAAAAAAAAAAAAAAAAAAAAAAAAAAAAAAAAAAAAAAAAAAAAAAAAAAAAAAAAGATCCAAGGCAAACTCACCTGTGAGCCCCTATACAAATGAAAAGTTAAATCCATACAACATTGAAAGGCACAAGGTAAACATTGCCATTCCAAAAGGTATACACAGGAGGATACAAACCTAAGTCCTATAGTTCCATGTGGAATATCTGAAGAAATCTGTGGCAAATTGTGAACTCCATGTGGCTCTGCCCCATGACAGTCTTGGTGGTAGCTCCCATAGCTTCTCTCTTAGGCTGGCTTTGCTCTGTCCTTGCAGTTTCCTGGCTTTTGCATACTTCTGGGGTATCCAATGAGTAGACTTCTGACTTACAGCTTTACACACTGCCCTCTCAGGGGTACACTGCCTGGCCTCCTAGGCCTTCTTCTGAAGTTGAGGTAGAAGCCCTTTTAACTTCAGAACTCCTGCAATTTTCATGCACCTAAAACCAATGCCACGTGGATGATGCCAAGATCTGCTGCCAGCTGGATCAGTAGCCAGGCTTCCTTCTCAACTGTAAGGGTCGAGTGCCTGGATTTCTGGGCATTCTGACCCTGATTCCAAGCAGTGAATTTTCTGTGCGTGAGCCATTCTGCAATCTGATATGGCCTCCACCTCCATTCTGTTGTGGCCACTGCCTCCATTCTGGAACACGGGGCTCTGCAGAAGCTGCAAAGGGCAAGAACCTGACCCCTCCTGTGATACCCTCAGGACATGTTTTCTATTCTTTTGTTCCTCCTGGGCAATAGAAATCTCAGCTCTATCTTTGCAGCCCATGGCCTTCCTGGTGCTTTTTTTTTTTTTTTTTTTCAGAACCAGGAATTGAACTCGGGCCCTTGCACTTGCCAGACAAGCTCTTATTCTACTGAACTATCTCCCCAGTCCCTCCCCCCGCTTTTTTTTTTTTTTTTTTTGGTGGTACTAGGGATTGAACTCAGGGCCTTATGCTTGCCAGACAAACCAAAACACCCATTTTGACCAGTGTGATGAAATCTTATGCCCCGCGACTCAAAATGGAATCAGCCTTTTGTCCAGCTAGTCAACTCTATGTACTCTGCTTTATAGTAATTGAGTAGCTGTCTTGTTGAGTTTGACTATCAGTGTTCATGTTCAAATAACCATTATTTCATTTGGTGATCCTGTGGGACGCATGTTACTTGATGTTTACCTATGTCTCGTTTTCCAAAGTAAAACTTCAGGGTACTTGTAGTATTGGCAGTTCGCAATAAATAAATGAGTTTTGAGTTGCATTTGGGGAACTTGTTCTCCAAGAAGTTCACCGTCACTGCCTTATTTTATTTGATAATTGATCCAAAACACAGGGAAGCTGGCAATTTGGATATGCCAAAGTGAAGCCACAAAATGCATCCTTTCAGTGAAAAGTTTAAAGTTCCAGACTGCATAACAAAAGAAAAAGTGTGCTCCAGTTGCCAATATTAACTCCCAAGAATGAATGATTAAACTGTTATCTCAAATTACAAAAATAATAGCTCAGAGAATAAATGCTTAGTTATGGTTTTTTAAAAAAAGGCAATAAATTATAGGATTCAGTGCTAACTCCTACTTCAAACACCTACTGGGAGGTCTTGGCATGTGTGCCCCAAAGAAAATGGGATTGCTGTAATTATTAACTCACTAAATGGGCTTAATAGCGTTAACTGAAGGATAACTAACCTGTGTTCGAGTATCTTCCTGATATATTCTTCTGAAGTATAACACAAAGAGATAAGAGCATAAAAAAATGAGATAGAGGATAGATCCTGAAGCTGTTCTACAAAAACAAACCAAAACAAAAAAATGTAGAATGAAAAATAATGTGTAGTGGTTAATACATTGTGTCAACTTGGCTAGATGCCTGGTGGTCAGTATATTTTATCAATTTGGCTACATTTCCTGGCTGTTTCACACTGTGAGCCATGAGGGCCCTGCCCCAGAATAACTCAGTTTGGACTTTATTTCCTGGCTTCTTGCACAGATTTGTCAACCTCTAAGTTTGGACTTTTCAGCTTTCCATGGCAGATTCTTCTGCCTTCTGTTGCTGACACAATGGCTGACTGTTGTAGAATGTTAAGAACCGGTAGAAATCAGTTAAGACCAGTAGAGACCAGTATGGATGGAACACTACAGTGAATATAAAAGCCTTGGGTCTCAATCCTTCAGTTGGCAGTGTGCAAACACTCTCAGCACACTTCCCTATCTGACTCTGGGACTGGCACATCTTGTGTTATATCTGGTCCTTGTATTATATCTATTTCTCTAGTAAAACCTTGACTAGAACAGAAAGTAATTGTGGCTGAATTCTTGCACAATTACAGCTTACAAAACTAACAGTCTTGATATATTATAGAACTTTAATAAAGACAAAAGAATACATCCAGAGCTCCTGAAAAAATAAAAGCAAACAAAATAAGATTGCCTACAAAGGTACAGTAAGAATATTGGCTTCACTAACTTAATGGAACAGCATCTCCCTGCCACTAAACAAATGTAAGTGCTCACCTGGAATTTTATACCCAGCCATTGTATGACTCATTACTGAGGTGACCAAATAAAAAGTTAGGCACAGAAACAAAGGACTCAATGACTAATAAGCATGAGTCATTGGTAAAGGAACTTCTGAAGGGAACTGTCCAAAACAAACAAATAAACTCACTTTGAAAGAAACACCAAAACTAAATCAGGTTGAAAATAAATTTTTATAATAAATACTTATTGGAATCAAGGTTAATTCTAGGAAGTGATATGAAGAGAAAATGCAACAGTTGAAAGCAAAGTGAAGAGGCAACTGCTAACAAAATAGAAATAGCACAGCTCAGAACAGTACAGGGAAATAGAATAAAAGGTAACAATGTAAACAAATGACAGAACTGAAGGGAAAAAATGTACAGGAATACCATCATAATAGAAAGCACAACTCTAAATGGATGGACAGTCCACTTGTGCCCAGTTTGCAAGTTACACTTAAAAATGTGCCTGTAAGTTAAAAGTAGAAGATGTACCAGGTAAATCCATTATTTCTCATCTGAATTACTGCACCGAGTTTCCATCTGTTCCTGTTTCCACTGTTGTCCTCAGCACTCCTGCACCACTTTCTCAGCTTTCTTGTGATTCTTTAAAGCATGAATCAAGTTATGTGACTGCCCTTTGTTCAAAACCCACCATACCTGAGATAAAACTCAAAATCCTAAAAATGCCTTTGTGATCTGGCCCTCCCAGACTGGTGCTGCGACCTCTTGTCTACCATATTCTGCTATATTTCCATCCAGCCTCTGATCTACCCACGCCAACTATACGTTTTTCCCTCCTGATCATTTCGTTCAGATCTCTGTTCAGGTGTTGTGTCTTATGGGAAAACTTTTCATGCTATCTTGTCTAAATAATCATGTCCATCATCATCTGACTGTTTCTGTCTTTCCTCATAGCACTTAATAGTATCTGACATAAGAGAGGCATATCTGTTTTTATATTAGAACACAAGCTTCAAATTAACATCTGTATCTTATTTACACCATAGTTTCTGGAATGGTACCCAGCACATGGCTAGTTTTTGTATTTGCCAACTAGATATTTCATATGTATATAGTAATACTAGTCTATTTTAGAAAAGGGGAAGCAAGTAACTGGCTCAGGTTTTTTTTTACCAGTAAGTGGTGGATCTAGAGTTGAGTAAGTACAAAGGTAAAACTGGTAGGCAGTATTGATAACTAGATGAAATAGGTTTCAAAGCAAAATTTAAATAAGAAAAAAACATTTTCATATAAATTAATACTTCAAGAAGTTGTAGGAGTCAGGAATTTGTTAGCAGTTGATTGACATAACTCTGAAGGGGTGAAGGAAAACCATGCTTTGGTAGGGGTAAGAAGGCAAAAATAATAAAAGAAACTATGCAAGTATTTGAATTCAGGGCCAGGGAGATAGCTCAGTAGAGTAAGCACTTGCAAGGTCCTGAGTTCAATCCTTGGTACTGGGGGGAAAAAGGGGGATTTTAATTCAATTTATAAGTTGAGTGCATATTCTTTTAGTATATATAAATTATAAATAGACTATGCCCTTAGCAATAACAGCCAACCTCAAATTACTGTGCTGTGTCTTTGCACTTATATTCGAGTTGGACTTGTAGATTTAAAAGTAGTTCCTATTTTTTTAACACACAAATTTGGGTCACAATCAAGTAGACCACCCCTCCCCCCCACCAAGTTGCATTTGTTCTGTGCTTTTGTATCTCTCAAGGTCAGTCAGATCACCTCAGGATTTACTCTGGAACCATGTACAGTGCTTTGTAGAATTGTTGTCAGTGTCAGCCATTTGGATGAGTCACAGCCATTGCTTGGCCAGTTTGCTCTCTATGAAAGCCTGAGAGAATGTTTTTTGTCTAGGTGACTCTCCCTTGGCACACTACATAAATCTTCAATCCCTTTTCTGTATAGCCCCATAATCTTCTTGAAAGGCTGCGGCCAAAATACTGGCTATACTTGTAGCTCTTCTTTTTTCTCTAATTTTTATTCTGTAAACTTATATTCTTAGCCCTCCAGAAGAAAAGCTTAGTGATACTATTACTCTGTAACATAGGTACTTGAGCATGACATCACTGTCTTTCTGAGTATCAAACATCTTAGACTTCTAATTGTATTTTCTGTCAATCATTTATATTCTAGTATATCTTTATAGAATGTCATAAAAGTAGTTACACATTTTCACACATTTGGAAATCTAAGTATATGTAAAATTGTAGCTCATCAATCCTATGGCATTTTCCTAGCCTCTTACTCTTACTTAATACCCTTTCTTGTAAACAAACCATTTACTTGAGAGTATAGAAGTAACTGAAATTACTTTAGAAGCAGCACACATCTAAAAGGCCGGAATGACAGGCATTCCAAGCATATTTTTGCTGTTACACATTGCTATCCTCAGTGTCAAAAACATTTTGGAGGTTTCTAGGATCATTATCTAATTCATCCTGTATATATAAGTGCATGGCTTTGCCCCTGCCATGTTTCCTATCTTTGCTGTTTGCAGTCTTTGATTTGCATTCAGCTGTGTTATGCCTCTCCATTTTTATTTCTTTTGAGATCTTACACTAGAGAGACCATATGATATTTACACATGTAGATCTGGCTTATTTCACTTATGAGTATATCTTCAAGATAATCCATTTATATATGGAGTCTTCAACCACCCAACAGAAAAGTTTAACCACAAGACATAAAAACGTAAAGCTAGATTAGAATGCTGAGCTGTAAAAGGCTTAAATCAACAGCTTCCAGCATTGCCAGTTTTATCAATAACTCATTGCGATTATTGAACATTGGATTATGTATACAACTACTTTCTCTTAGTTCAGTGAGAAGAAATTTTGTTGTACCAATAATGATTTGAAAAATTATAACGTCTACATTCTGTGCTCTGTATAACTAATAGGACAACAATATGCATTGTATCAAATATTGAAATTAAGACTAATGTGTTTTGAAACTGTCACATCATTATACATTGTTATTTCTTATTGAAAGTAATAAAAAAGGGAAACGCAAAAAAAAAAAAGAAGAAGAGTGTACTTAAAAGCCCTCCTCCTCAAACCTGAGGCCTCCTCTCTGCTGTTCTAACTAACTAAACTTATGGTCCAACTGAAGTTGCTTTTTCCAGTAAGAGATGCTGTGGCCTTTTCTTGTTTGTCTCTCTCTTTTTTCTTTTCAAGTCCTATGTTATTTGTAAAGTTTTGATTGTATTTTTTAAAGAGTCTGGCCTTGAATATACTATGTAGCTCAAGCTGGACTCTAAATTTGCTGGGATCCTGTTGCTTCAGCCTCCCAGGTGCTGGGCTTACAGGTTTACACCACCATGCTTGGCCTTGCACTTACTTGTTTAGTTATGGTACTGGTTTGTCTTACCTGCTTCACTGTACTCTAAGCTCCCTTAGGATTGAATTGTTTCTGTGGAGACTGGATGGCATGTAGCAACTTCTAAATAATACATTTGGAGAATGAATAGATAAAAATGTGTTCGCTATAGTGGAAACAATGAAGTATCTTGTTTAATATTTATTTTCTCTTAATTTTTCAGTTTAGAGTGTCTATATCTTGGAGGAAACTTCATCAAAGAAATCCCACCAGAATTAGCAAATCTACCATCTCTGAATTACTTGGTGTTATGTGACAATAAGATCCAAAGTGTGCCTCCTCAGCTTTCACAGTGAGTAGATTTATATTTTCATAGACCTCATACTTAGAAATTATTGTCTTACATTCACTCACCTCTTTTACCTGTTAAAATTAAGTACACTCATAATAAGTGACATAATTATAGCTGAGATTTGCTGTGAATTAGGTTACTTTCAATTATACTTTAAATGCTTTGATTTATTCTTCAAAATATTCATTCAGCTTTTCTGGATTGAAAATGTTAATTTGTCATAGGCTTTCATGGGTGCTGTAGGCTTTTCATGATTTTATATTTAACATGAAGCACTCTAACATATGTTTATAAAGGATTTTCACTCCTTTTGCATCTGAAATCTTCCCTAGTTTAGCTATCTGAATGATAAAGTATGTTCACCAAAATCTTTACTTCTAGCATTAATCTCATGTAAGACATTAGCATGCTTTTCTAATATTCCAAGGGCAGCAGTCTTTATGGCACTCATAAAATTAAACTTAATCTGGCTTTGGCATCTTACTTTCATTGATGTTGACTGCCGATTCTTATAGACAAATTGACTATTCACGTGTGCTGATGCACACATGTGAACTTTCTAGTAGTTACATTGCTTAATTCTGTTGGTTTCTGTGCTGTATTTATTCTAGGTTGCATTCACTTCGTTCTCTTAGTCTTCACAATAACTTGCTGACATACCTGCCCCGAGAGATCCTCAACCTAATTCATTTGGAAGAGTTGAGCTTACGAGGAAATCCATTGGTTGTTCGTTTTGTTAGAGATTTAACCTATAACCCTCCAACTCTCCTGGAATTAGCTGCACGGACCATTAAGATGCGAAATATTTCCTACACTCCATATGATCTCCCTGGGAATCTTCTTAAGTACTTGAGTTCAGCCAGCAATTGCCCAAACCCAAAGTGTGGCGGTAAGTAATTCATTGTTCCATGTTTCCTGCCTATTTTAACGATTTTTAATTTTTTTTTTTTTTTTTTTTTCTGGAGGGCGAGGGTCGGCAGGGTGTTCAGAGTCTCACTACTAGATTGGACTCAGTGATCTGCCTGTTCACAACCTCCCAAGAGCTGAGATCACAGGCGCATACCACCGTACCCAGTCTCAATTGCCTTCTCATTGTGCCCCAGGGGATTGAACCCCTGCCCCCTGCACCTGCTTGCAGGTGCTTTAATCCATTGACTGGCCCTGATTGTTAGTCTTAATTAGCTAAGGCTTTTAGAAGAAGGCAGTGTCTTAGTTACTTTTGTCATTGCTGGGCAAAAATACCATCCAGCATTTGCAAATTAAAGGGGAAGAATGTATTTCAGAGCTCATGTATGATGGAAATTTCATTCCATAGGCAGTTGGCTCTTGTGACAGAGGGCATAGTAGAGAAACAGTCCGTGCCAACTAGCAGGGAGCCTATCTACTTCCTGTTCTTTTATCCAGTCTAGGCTGCTAGCTTTTTGGGTGTTGCCACCCACATTCTCAGCCTTTCCATCATCCACACCCAGAATCATACTAAGCCAATCAGCAGACTAATTTAAGTACAAGACCCTTATTCCACAGTCACACATTCTATAGAGGGCCAGATACCTCTGAAAAGCTTCACCTTGTGAGCATATGAGGCTTTCGGGGGACTTCTAGGTATAAGGCATAAAAGGAAGTTATCAGAAAATAATACCTTTTACACTCAAGATTTCTTTCTCTCTCTCTCTCTCTCTCTCTCTCTCTCTCTCTCTCTCTCTCTCTCTCTCTCTCTCTGTGTGTGTGTTAAGGATTAAACCTAGAACCTTACCCATAATAGGAAAGTGCTCTACAACAGAGCTGCATCACCCTGCCCACTTTTTACTTTTTCCCCTTAATTCTTTTCATAGTAATTTTGGATTCACACACAAGAAAATAACAGTATTTTGGGGTTCACAAGAAGATAGCCTCGTTCAGGTTATATGAGAATGGGCTAGATGTGTGCAGATCTCAGGGTGTACCCTAGCACTTTATATGTATCCTTAAACTCCACAGCACAGAATCTGAGTTTAGAGCATTTGGAGAAAAGTAAACATGGTAAAATTTAAGACAGAATAAGATAATTATCCCAAAGAATTCAAACTGTTATTAGAAATCAAAGGAGGGGTGGCACACTTAATCAGCTGTGGAAAAGAAGAACTGATTCTTGAGGGATGAGTTAAATTTTGATAGGGTAAGGTTGAGGTTGGGAAACTTTTCAGATGGAGAAAACAGAGTAGAGGTAGAACAGTATGGGCAGTGTGTCAAGTACATAGTAGTTTGGCTCAGTTGTTATATTTGGGGCAGTATATTAAAAAAATTCATTGAAGCCAGCTGGTAACTGCTGGAGTGTGTAGGTGGTGACTGGCAACTGATAGCAGGTCAATTTGTTATGGCTTCCTCATAAAAGACTAATGTTTTAGTAGTCCATTTTGGTGGAGCATAGGAAGGCTTTTAGTCTTGCAGGATAAATACATGTATAGAGAAGGTTGTAGAATGATATGATCAAATCCTGGTGAGATTGTCCCTATAAGTCGTCTTATCTTGAAACTATCCTAAGTTTGAAAAGTGGAAAAACTGATTAAATTCTTCAGAGATTAATATGAAAGATAAGAGATACTATGGATTTAAAAAAGAAAAGAAGGACCATGCTGTGGCGCATTTCTCCCTATACACTTTTTTTTTATGTATTTAGTACAGAGTCTCACAACACAGATTGGACTTGTAGTGATCCTCCTGCCACCCAAGTGCTAGAGTTACAGGTGCAAGCCACCATGCCCAGTCTCAATTGCTGGTCTCAGCACACACCCTATGGGCATGGTCCAGCACAGCCAGCCAAGGATTTCAAACCCCGGTCCTTGTATCTTCTTAAGCAGGCACTTTAATCCACTGAACTATCTGGCCTGCCCTCTGGTTGTACAATCTTAGAAATAAGTAGAGGTTGCAATTCAATAGTAAACCTACACTTGTGAATAGAGAAACCCTAAGTATCCATATGGATAATAATGTAGTCTTTTAAGGAAAACGAGTTCTCTTATATTTTGGATGTCAAATAAACTGCTGTGTAAATTTGTTTAAAATTCAAATAAGAGGTTGCAGTGCTGTGTCAAGTTAAGTGTGCTTAACTTTTTCTCTGATGCTTCTCTTTCTTGAACTGGCGATAACAGTGGTCAGGCATAGGGTGGTATTTACACGAAACCACTGGCCTCATGGTCCTAGTCTGCATTAATTTAAATTTATTTATTTATTTATTTTGTCTTTTTTGAGACAAGAGTCTCACTATGCAGCTCAGGCTGGCCTTGAGCTCACTTTGTAGCTCAGTCTGGTCTCAAATTCACAATGAGCCTCCTGCCTCTGCCTCCTGAGTGCTGAGATTATAGGTGTGTACCAGCCTCTGGTCTGCTTTGAGTCCATTCTTTTCTAAAACAGACCTTTATAAGAATTGGCATAGTGAATCCAAGGCCAGCCAGAATTACATAGCAAGACGCTGTCTCAAAACAACCAAAAAAATAAAAACTTCTTTAGTGCGCTAAGGCCCTGTTTATCTTAGAAATGCTTGGAAAATTACTAATTTAAAATTTGAGGTAAACTAGTAAACGATCCCTGAGATTAATCACAGTAAATAGTTGGGAAACTTAGGTAGAGTCTAAAGGTTGAGATTCCTCTCCTGAGAGACATTGGAACTCAGAGTTCTGTTATATTCCTGTTACACTACAATCATCAGGATAGCTTTGTGTGAGAGAGAGATGCGTTATCTTTCTGAGGATCAGTCTTTGCTTTCTTCTCAGCTCTGCACATTTCTACCTAGCTGAGGGGCCACCATTAAGAGTAGTACATTAGGAACCCAAAGAGCCAAATAGTGGTTTCAGTTTACCATAGATTATATAATTGCATGAAAATTAAGTGAGGTCCCCAGTGCATCTGCTTTCTGCCTTCTTCCTGCAGACTGTATAATAAATGATTCCTTAAGATCATTATAAAAGGAAGTGTTTCTTTTGCTTACTTTCCTGACTCTGGGTAGAACTGAGTGAGGGTGGCTAGGGCATGGAAGAAGGGCATTTTAAGTATTTTATAATTCCCTCCAGACACTGTCCCCCCAAGTCAGCACAAGAAAAGATGCTAAATAGACTGTCCCATTGTGTGCTAGCTCTGTAGACTAAATCTCCCTGCCTTCTCTTTGTAGATAAGGTGCCATGTCAGATACCTAGTATTTTGATAAGCAGCCATATGGATGTAGCTGCTGTGTACTTCTGCTTAAGGTTATAAAGGAAAACTATGTATGACATTTCTACAGAATTCTGGAGAAAGAATTATAAAAAGAAAAAGCTTCTTGCTTTGGAATGATTATTCTATATTCCTTCTCTGTAGGAGTATACTTCGACTGTTGTGTCAGACAAATTAAATTTGTGGACTTCTGTGGAAAGTACCGCCTCCCGCTGATGCACTACTTATGTTCGCCAGAGTGCTCTTCTCCCTGCAGCTCTGCTTCTCACAGCTCCACATCCCAGAGCGAGTCTGACTCCGAAGATGAGGCTAGTGTTGCTGCACACAGGATGCAGAAAGTTCTTCTTGGCTGAACAGAAGTGCAGGGTGTTGTGCAATGATAAAAAACTGAACAGATTATAAAAGAATGTAGAGAACCTGAAACTGGCTGTCTTCATTTTGAATGTACACATAAGAGTTGATGATATTAAGTTTCGTTTGCCATTTAGCCAGAACGAATTTATTTCCGTGTTTGGGTTCTTTTACTATAACTTACTCTGAATGGCAGTTCCAATTTTGGTTGATTATTTGCAGTTTCAAGTTTTGCATGAATCACCCAACAGAACGGTACATTCTGAATAATGTTTTATTAGGCCTTGAGCCCTGTAACTTACAATAATTGAGATGAAGAAAGAAATTATCAAAGCTGTAATTATTACATGTGTTGACACTGGGTTTTGATTGAAAACTGTCATTACAGGCTTGAGTCTCTCCATATAATGTCCATATGTTTAGATTACAGATCTCTTCATATATACTTGCAGATAGTTACATAGGATCTGTACCTTTCGGAGCAGCTGACTAGTCAAGTAAGAATATAACTTGGGATATTTAACTTTTCTGTTCTTTATTTTACATGATTACTAATAACTTTAATCCCATAGTGGCTGTAACAGTGCCTTAATGCTAGCAATGTTATAGAAACTTACTCAAGAAAAAGTTCCAGTGCCAGGTCTGGTGCACATCTGTAATCCCAGTACTCAGGAGGATAGCTGTGATGTTGAGGGCAGCCTGAACTGCATGGTGAAATCCTGGCTCAAAAAGATAAAAAGGAAAAGAAAAAAAAGTAAGTGCTAGAGCAGTATACAGACTGACATACGATGCAGAACACTTTCAAATATACATTAACAGCACTAGGACTAGGTTATGAACTATTTGTCTAATGTGAACTTATAGCCATCATACTTTAATCGTTTTGCTTCAACAGTGATCATTTGTGAACCAGTTATTTTTACACTGAGTAGGAGGCCACAGTCTTCACCATTCTGTTGATCATAAAACAGGAACGTTAGTTTTTAACAGAAAACTGCAGAAGAGATGTAAGCTAAGAAAGCTTCTGTATATTTTGCATTAAATCAATGAGGGAAAAGTTTAAAATTTTTAATAATCAAATGTGACTCATTTGTATTATGCACTAAATATAACTTTCCCTACACTTAAGAAGAAAGGAATTAACTGCACAAACATGATAGTGGAACAAAATACAGTTGAAAGCATTATGTTTATGCATAATAGAGCAGTTTTGAACAGTAGTTTAATCATGTAGAAGTTTTTAAAAATAAGTTATTGATAATAGAAAAAAAAAAAAACATTGTATCTGTAGGGAGAAGGACTCACTAATTTTTGCCAATAGATTTTTGTTTTCGGGAATGCGGTTCAAACTCGCAGCCTTGCACTTGCCAGGCAGGCACTTGTGCCATGGAGCTATCTCCCCAGCCCCCTTTGCCATTAGAAATTACCAAATTATTGACTGGTTATGGTGGCACATTTCTATTATCCCAGCACTCAGAAAGCTGAGGCAGGAAGATCACTGCAAGTTCAAGGCTAGCCTGGGTTCCAGTGTGAATTACATAATAAGACCCTATCTCAAAAAGCCCCCCCCCCAAGAAATTATTGTTGTTAAGTAATACACACTAAAATTTTAATAATAGTGCAACTTAATAAATTGCTACTATAAACTATACAGTCTAGTAAGCAACCCATAATAATGTGATAGCTGGAAATGTTAAATATACAGTAATATAAAGGTCAGATTGCATTTGAGCATCCGGTAATCTCCTAAAGAGGACACTATTTCTGAAAAGCCAGTTGTATAATAGTGATAAATATGTATTTTTTCATATAATTTTGTTGAAAACATAGTATAGATTAATTCACAGTTTGCATGTTCGTGTGTGTGTGTGTGCATGTGTGTGTGTGTGTAATTCATGAGACATGAGTTTCATGACTGCAATTGTGAAACGCTGCTATAGTGAATCCCTTTACCTTTACCTTGTTATAATGTAGTAAGATTTTTTTTTATTCAGAAACTTTCTTTCTATATAGAAATAGTCTAATGTATTTCACCGTAATACATGAGTGATTATATCATACAATAGAAGTAGTAAAGTTTTTGCTTCTTCACTTGGGCCATAGTAAGCTAGAGACTTCAAAATTATGAAAGGTACAGATAGAAGACTTAGGTAGTACCTGTATTTTGTACCTAAGGTACTTTGTTAAAATGTGTAAAATATTTTCATGGAATATAGGAAATATAGTTTATAATAAAATAATAGGACCAAATTTCTCTGGCTTACATGTGCCGGTATTTACAGTCCATTAGCTTAACCTACATAACACTTGAGTAATCTAAGAATTAGTCTTTGTAAAAGAACTAGTTGTGTGAATTTAACACTTCACAGTTAACCTTACCATAGCCTTCCAGCTTCCTAAAAAGATAGTAGACTGCTTGATCTTTTACAGATGTAAATAACTCCTACAGAAGTAGTTTGTAGCCTGTACCATATAGTGTAGGTGCATACTATGTGTAATGTTCGTTATGGTGGAAAAGTCTATCTTTGATAATGTTTAATGAAATCTACCTTTTAGCTGTTCCATCTTTTTCTTAATCTTTGACCTTATCCTTCACAAAAGTTAGATGAGATACAAGGCACTTAATCACCTAGAAACAAGATAACCAGTTTCCAAGTCACAGCTGACTGTATTTAAATAGTCTTTTCAGTCACATGCATGTGTTTAACCACAGTTGATGAATTTTAATAGTTTCTTTTTTAAAAATTATGTAATAAATTATTGAGGTTATTCCAGTTGGATGATTTTACTGAACACAAGTGCTATAGAAAAACCTTAAGCAAAGCATTAGTTTATGTAGAGTGGAATTCTTTAGTGCTAATATTTGAAATTGGAATGAGTACTTTGTATATTATCAATAGTCTTTATTCCTAGAATCTAGTTCTGTCTGCATCACCAGACTGAGTTGGAGAGCTTAGTCAGAGGACTTAAGATATAGGAAGATTAGCGGTTAAGAAATTTTGATTCCATGGTTTCAGGAACTGACTGACATAAGGACCAGAGTTCTCAGCATTCTTTGTATTAGAGTGGTAGATTGATCCAAAGGTGACAGGTTGTAGTTCTAAATATATGTAAAACATGTCTGTTGTTCTAAATATTTGTTTGCTTTTCTAGGCAAGTCTCCCTTTGTAGTTCAGGCCGTGGCCTTGACCTCACTGTGTAGACCAGGCTGGCCTCAAACTTGCAGCGATTCTCCTGTGTCAGATCTGTAAGTGCTGGGATTGCAGACGTTTGGTATCACATCTCACTTAAAATTACTTACATTTAGAATATAAAGTCACCGGATTTGAAAGCATGGGTTTGCATGATAAACTGCACTTCAGATTTGAGAAATTTTTATTGATAGAAATAGAGGTCCAGCAGGATGGCTCAGTGGTCTAAAGTGCCTGCTTAGGAAAGTTTAGGCGGCTGCAGGGACCGCGGTTCAATCCCCGGCACCACATGCTGCGCCAGCCCTGCCCTCAGGGCAGGCTGAGCCGGCCATAAAAATAAATGAATAAACAAACAAAAGTTCTGAAACAAGAAAAAAATAAAATTAAATAAATTAAAAATAAATAAGCAAGTAAATAAATAAATAAAAGAAATAGAAGGCAACTCATAATAGTACAGCTTGAATACTACAAACTAATTCTATCAGATATGACAAAGAGCAAGTTCAATAAAAGAAGGAAGAGGCTGGTTGCTGGAGAGATAAATAAAATCTTTAAAAGCAACAAAGAGGAACAAAGAAGTCATCAGCAACCTAGGCATAATCCTGAGTCAAGAAAGCTCTTTATATTAATATGAGTTGTTTTAAAAATGAAGTTATTGAGTGTCCTGCTACCATCCAAAAACCTTTATCACTAAACGTATTTAGTGATATCATGTCCACATCCTTCCATAATGGAGGGCCAGTAAGTGATAGAATTTTCTCACAGTCAACACTGCTTTTTCCAAAAGGAGAAAATAGTACCTCATTAACCTGGAACTTATGGCTCATCAAGTAAGCCTTGGTTAATGTTTACCTGTTCATTACCCTAAAAAAAAAAAAGCGAAGTTTTGTCTTTGAAAGCATTTTAGCTGTAGCTGTTTACATATAGAAAGTAATAGGTATTTTAAAGCTTCATATAGCTCATTATAGAAAACTATCAATCACATATCTTAATTTTTTTAGCTGAATTTAGAGAAAACTATTTTGCCTCTTATACAAAAGTAGTTTTTTATTGTATCCTTATAAGTATTACTCCCTGTTTAATCCAGAATACTATGTAGTGAGTTTTTAAGTTTTGCTGGGAATTTAATCACAGTAAAGGCTACTGTATAGATTTTTAGGCAGCGCAACCTGTAATAGTACATAGTTCTGATTCCTTCTACATAGAAAAGTCTTTGATCTTCACTATATAAAGCACTATATCATATACTAATGAATTTAATATCTGTGATTCTATATTTTCATTATAGTCATTTTTTTAAAGTAGTGTGCCTTTATTTGTAGTCAGACAGTATGTGCCTTATATCCTGCTAGACCTAAAGTTTTGGGACCTGTATCATTTAACAAGTTATTTTTGGGTTGAGGATATAGCTCACTGGCACAGCACCTGCCTGGCAAGCTCAAGATCCTGAGTTTGACTGCCAGTGCCAGAATAAAATAAAAACTAATAAACTGTTTTTGACAGCCCCATGATCTTTTGTATACTGTAATCCTAAGGAATTCTTTAGCCTAAACAGTACCCGCTATATAAAGATAGGGCTTTTGGGTAGGGAACTCCAGTTGACATACTACTGTTACAGAAAGTTAGAATCATAAAGATCAGGGTCCCCTGAAATTAAATCAGTGAAAAGATATATTTTCTTACATATTACTTTATTTTTTAAGGTTTGGTAACACCAAAGGATAGCAGCAGGTCCTAAGCAAGGCCTAGCGTGTTTTTGCTACCACTATTATTTTTAAGTTGAAAGAGGTGAGGGTTAATGTAGTATGTAAATAGCTCATTTCTGGGCTGGGGAGTTAGCTCGGAAGTCTAAGCCCCTGCCTGACAAGCTCAAGGCTCCGGGTTTGATCCCTGGTACCATATGCCATGTCAGCCCCGGAAACCTGAGCGCACCATTTTTGCCACCAGAAAAAGGCATGGTGGTACACATCTGTAATCTCAGCCCAGCAGAGGCTGAGGCAGGAGGATCACTATGAGTCTGAATTGTGTAGTGATACCCTGCACCAAATAAATAAATAACAAAATTTAACCACTCAATTATCTTTATATTTTTCTTGGCCCATATTTTCTAAGAATAGATGTTCACTAACCAGCATTACACATTATTTGGACATGCACATGATAAAGTCAACTTAAATGCTACTAAACTTTCACTTAGTCTCAATATAAGGACAGTATTCAATCTAGTGAACATTAAATCTATTAGTTAAATGAACAGTATTATTATACTATAATGCCAGAAAGCATAGCAGAAAGACCATCTGCATTGAACAGAACACATTTTGTTCTTGGGTTGAAAATAAAATTGGGCAAAATTGTTTTATTCAAAATTCCAGCCAAAGGAAAAAACTAGAATAAGATTGACATTACTGTTGTCAATATTAGAAAAACATTACCAAATTAATTTTGTCTGCAGTTGATGTGTAAGAATTCTGTCACTAGTTTAATTAATATAGATGTGTTACAAGAAAGGACTGTTAAGTTTAACCTTCATGGCAATCATGTAGACTGTGTTCAAGTTGTGTTCCAAACTCACTCTGTATTCCTAAGAAACAACAGCATAATGGGAGAAAACTTTGGAATATTCAACATTTTAGGTTTTCATAGAGTAAGATTTCAAAGTATCAACAAAGGATATTGAAAATATATTGTCTTCTACTTGTTACAATGTATGATCTGATATTTTAATATTCTGTATTTAAAGCTATCTATAAATACATAGTTAAATGAAAGATAATGGTAAAATGAAAAAATCAGTGGTATGATTCAACAGTTATTTCACTTTCTAGATATAGTTTATTGTTTCAAATTTATATTTTACCTTAGGACAGTAAATTCTTAAAAAAGAATACATAAGCTACTTCAATTCTAGAACTTCTCTCTCACCCACCAGAATATAACAGAACATTGTAATCTTATACCAACCTTCTGTGTAAACTTTGCCTTATTAAACATTGTGCCTTATTTTATTAAATCATTTTGTGGAAACCTAATTCTATATTTTGGAAAAGTAACAGTGTTTTCTTCTTAACTAATAAGAATTGAGATTTTTAAAAAAAAAAATCTAAAATCCTCATTTTGTATTTGCCTGTTGTTATATCATTGTTTGTCTGTTTGTTGAATTTATTCAGTACATGAATCTGTAAATGCATGTTTTCAGCATTTGTTCTTTGTGCTAGACGTAAAGCATAAAATATAAATAAAACCAGCTTATTGATAATGGAGCTCTCTTCTGTTCTCACAGTCTTAACAAGGTTATTGGGTCATGTTCTAATAAGAAATAGATGAGCTCATCTGTTGACTAAGTCAGTTACACCTTTATCTTAGCCCAGATCACACAATTCTAATCAGGAGTAACAATATTGGATGTAATGATGTTGCAGCTCTTCATATTACTGTTATTTAGTGCAATTATTTTGCTGATGTTAGAACATTTTGCATTTTTGTGGATTCTAGAATGTGAAACAAAATTTTAATTGGCTAGAGTCCCGTAAATGAAGTAGACAGAATGGACACCTTTGCAAAAGAGCTAATGTTTCAAATTTTCCTGAGATGGAAAACATGAGTACTTTCCTAGTTAATACATAGGAAGGATTCTTGAAGATGGCTTCACTACTTGGAAAGATGAGACAAAAAAATTGAATGTGACTCTGGTCTCTTACCTTTCTTGGTGCAACTGTAATCTTCCCTGTTCTTAGAATTAGGGTAGAAGGAAAGTTTATTCTTCAGGGACTATCTTTGTAAATCACAAATAGAAGTCCTGAAATGGAATGTATGAGACTTGAAATTTCTCTTCTATCATATGATTCACTTCCAACTTCATGAGCAATTTGTCTGCATTCCCCAGAATGTTTGAGTGAAAACCTTAGAAGTCTGAAATTTATTTGTTTGAAAGATGAAGATTAAAAATGTCTTTAGATATTTCCAAGATTTCCAGATGGCTAAGTTGAGTCCAACTTGTAGATTTTGATTTCAACATTTTGCATTATAGAATGTTGCTTCCTTTATTTAATATGCAGTGGCAGGAAACCAGTATCTGCAATTTGTATGGCACAATCTAGGCCTGCCAGCATTGAAATGGTGTCTGCACTGCATTGTTGGGAGCTGCTCAAGCTGGAAATTGGTTATGTGGGAAGGTAGGAGAAGGTTTAGAGTGCCCAAAGTAGTCAATCTACCACATTCTTAAGAAAAACATCCTATCTGATCAGTGTTGGCTATTAGTCACTATGTAAACTTGTGTCATGTGACACTAACTTTGCAAAGGTATAAACATCCCTACTGTTGTTCTTGGGGTCCTTTGCCAATTATAGTCCACCACCCAACTCACCTCTTGTCTGTCCTTTCCTCATTCCTGCCAATGTTTCTCTGGGGTACCCAAGATACCAACTAGTCCCTACACTACATTTCAGTGTAGTCAGGATTTTAGACTTTGTGAGAGGTCTTAAATACTTGATGGTAGGCAGCTCTGTACATTCAAGATTTTTTTGGAAGGGGGTCAGCTAGCTTAGGCTGCCTTAAGGGTGGGTCTGGTGCACCTTGTGGAGCAAGGGATCAGACTGCACGTGGGCACTTTAAACAACTAAGCTAACCCACAAGCTCCCAACAAAGCACATTCATAAGCATGAGTATGGTGGCATAGATTTATAATCCCAGTGCTTGAGGCTCACAAATTCAAATCCAGCCTGATAACTTTTGAGACCCTATTGCAAAAACAACAAAAACATTTAAATAGGGCATGTAGCTCAACACAAAGGCCCTGGTTTCAATCCCCAGGACAGAAAAAAATGACAAAAACTCTTTATCACTGACACAGGTACTATGTATTTTATACTTTGGTAAAGTTTATTGATATGCCTTATCAAAAACACTCCCTAACTTTGAAATTAAGAAATTAATAAAACATTGAGGGTTCTAAATGCGTTTAAAACCGGCCTTTTTAAAACCAGAATTAACTTTTCTTGTACTGTATTTCCCTTATATTGAGTGTAAAGTCATAGGCTTCCCCTAAGTGGTGAACACAATGTTAATGTATGAGTTGTTTTTCTAAATTAAAATGTAAGTATTAAAATTAAGTATGTAAGTTTAACTGCAGTGTTGGTGCTTTGCAAAAGATCAGTACACTTTTGGGTTACAATTTGGGTACTTGTCTTTAAAAAGTTTGCCATCACTGCCCTATAGGAAGTGAGCCTCCGCACTAGATGGCATTCTACAAGGTGCAGCAAAACATACCACTTTGGACAGGCAGATCTTAATCCCATTGTGTTGCCCCGTGGAATATCACACAGTTATCTCTGGATTAAAACTGTCTAAACAGATGGATTGGTCCCTTCCTATAGGAAGGAAAAATATTACTTGTGGGCAGCTAATCTAAAACCTGCTTCACATTATGATCAGCAAGGCAGCTTTCAAAATAAGCCAATGCAAAGACCACATTCCCAGACCTAATTTTAACCTCGTTTCTAAATATAGTTTCTAGGCTTCCCTAGGTCGCTTGGTTGTCTACTCTTAAGGTTTGTATATAGATGTCTCCCGCAAAGCCTCATGCAGTCATGGGGCAGCTTCTGGGATTTGTAATTATTGTGAGTGTGGGTGCTGCATCCACTCCGTAAGTGTAACGCACTTACCTGCGTTACAATGTGAGGAGGAGTGAGAGGCTTGCTAGCTGCTTGAGCTGCTGCCCCTCTCTTTGCTCTTTACCACCACCATGAGTGGCTGTTCTGTGTCATGTACCACTCTGCCTTGGAGCCAACTGAGTATGGACTGAAACCTCTACTAACTATGAACTAAAAGAATCTTTCCTTCCCTAGTTGTGGGTGTTAGATATTTGGTCCCAGCAATGAGAGAAGAGACTATCTATTGAAGTAAAAAGCAATTATTTTAGTAAAAGTTCCTTTGTAATAACGGGCTTTTTTTTTTTTTTGGACTAAGATATTTTTTAACAGATATAAATGATGAAATAACTTGCCCAAATTGTCTTAGATAAGTAATGACAGAGCTAGACTAGAAGCCACTCATCTATTTAAAAAAAAAAAAAAAAGAAGCTTTTAATTGCCTCCTTGAAGTCAGGCCTCTGCAGTAGGCTATGGAAAACCGAATAACTGGGCAGAATGTGTCAAAGATCAAAAACTTATAACTCTCAGGGCTGGTCAAATAGCTCAGTGGACTAGAGCACCTGCTAAGGCAGAATGAAGTGGCTGGGGTTTGATCCCTAGAATGCCGCAGAGGTGCCAGCCCCACCTCCAGAGCGCATTGACACAGTGATTGAGACTGGGCATGGTGACATGCACCTGTAATCCCAGTGCTTGCGAGGCTTTAAGCAGGAAGATCACTAACCTGGAGACCCTGTACTAAATACATTAAAAAAAAAAAATGGCTTCCAAATTGAGATGTTTTCCTTAAAAGGTCATGTGCAAAAACATGGGATCCACAATGATGTCAAGCTTAGGGCCAAGCACTGGACTAATTAGAAGAGTGCTATTTTCAATTTTTTTAATCTGATGGTGTTCAGAGGACCAATCAGAAGAGACTGTTCTCAATCCATATACCAACAAAAGATACTTCCTGATCTTTCATTTGTGTTCTCAAGAGGCAAAATGAATTTCTATGAAAATTCACACTTTTAAAAATTCCTTTAGATTTATATTTTTATTAGTAGATATTTGCAGTACAAAATGAGTATTATCACCTTGGGGTGTTGGTACATACATGTGCATAACATTTTAATTCACTTATCCCATTCCTTCTACCACCTACCTCTTGGTCTCTTGGTTTGCAAAAGATCAGTCTCCCTGTTTCTTACTGTCCATTTTTCTTTTTCTTTTTTTCTTTCTTTCTTTCTTTCTTTCTTTCTTTCTTTCTTTCTTTCTTTCTTTCTTTCTTTCTTTCTTTCTTTCTTTCTTTCTTTTTGTTCTAGTCAGGGTTTTATCAGAGGAACAGATAGAATACAAGGAACAGATAGAACACAAGATGTGCCAGTCCCAGAGTCAAATTGGGAAGTGTGCCCAACCGTCTGCACACTGGCAACTCAAGGATTCGGTCCCAAGGCTTCTATACTCATCGCAGTGTTCCATTCCTGAAGGTCTCTACTGGTGTTTACCGGTTTGTACCAGTTTCTAACTATCTCTAATAGTCTAGCTTTTGTGTCTGCAACAGAAGAACCTGCTACGGAAAGCTGAAGGATCCAATCTGGAGGCTAATGAGTCTCTGCTGGAAGCCAGGAGATGAAGTCCAAGCTGAGTTATTCTGGGGCAGGGCCCTCAGTGCTCACAATGTGGAACAGCTAGGCAATGCAGCCAAATTGATAATATATATCGACCACCAGGCATCCTGCCACGTTGACACAATGTATCAGCCACTACAATCCACCCCTTGTCCACCTGGCAACTAAACATCTTTCTTCTTTCTTTTCTTTTTTCTTTCTTTCTTTCTTTCTTTCTTTCTTTCTTTCTTTCTTTCTTTCTTTCTTTCCTTTCTTTCTTTCTTTCTTTCTTTCTTTCTTTCTTTCTTTCTTTCTTTCTTTCTTTCTTTCTTTCTTTCTTTCTTTCTTTCTTTCTTTCTTTCTTTCTTTCTTTCTTTCTTTCTTTTTGAACCGGGCATTGAACTCAGGCCCTTGTGCTTCCTAGGCAAGTGCTTATTCTCCTGAGCTATCTACCCAGCTCCATAAACATATTGCTTTAAAGCAGTCTCCAGATACAAAGATATACATGTAATTGCACCAAACATTGCTATAACTATACTCTCCTGTGTATAAACAAAGATGCACTCGTGCCTTCTAGTTGACATAGGTTAATCCTTAAGAAATGGTACTCTATCCATATTATAATACAACTACATGCAGGGGTGAAATAGTATAATTATAATCCTCTTTTCTGTCACTGATCACAGGTTAGTAGCTGATATTTACAACTGCCTTTCTTTTTTTTTGTATTCCAAACATAATTTTAGCGTTACATTGTGCTATAATCAATACGCTGAACCTTTTGAAGGTTCTTGAGACCAATATCTGATTCATCCTGTTTATATAAGTGTATGGTTTTACTATTGATATGTTTTCTGCTTTTTCTGCTTCCAGTCACTTCGTTGTTTAATCCATAACACATTCAGCTGTGTTATGCCCTTAAGTTCTTGTTTTCTTCTTTAAAGTTCTTATATTAGGGAGACTATACGATATTTACACATATAGGTCTGGTTTATTTCACTAATGAGTATATGTTCAATATACATCCATTTATATATG